>JAQFYE010000866.1:0-28505 GCA_034694305.1 Protaphorura glebata | reverse complement strand
ATTCAAAAGAAAAATATTTCTGTCTAACTCTTCCGGATTAGGAAAATTGAAATATTATTTTCTTACCTTAGAATGATTCTCATTCATTCATTTCTGATGCCTGAGTAAGGTGCATTCTGTAAAACCAGACATGATAAAATTCTCAACGGACTTATATGACAACTGCCACGCCAGTTGCGGTTAGGATTATACAATAAAATCTGGATTCTAACCCAAGAACTTTATAGGTAACTCTTTGTAAATGTTTGTCGAGCAAAATCGTTAAATTCATATGAATTAAAAGAAACTTGAATTAAAAGGTCAGTCTTCCAATTGGAGCTTTTCCTGAAAAGGTCTTTCCGGGATCAAGGAAATTCCGTGTTCATTTACGGATGGTTTGACTATTTGTCTTAATTCCGGTTAATTTCTTAATCAACTTTGACTTTAAATCACGAATTTCTCAGTTTTGACTTTAAACTCATATCAAATGTTAGGTGTTGATGAATTCAAAATTAGAAATTTTATTTCGTATAGTATATCTCATTAACTCCCTTATATTTGTAATTGTCTGAATAGAAGTGGATCTCTTTGTCAATTTGCATTGTTTAAAATTATATACAACACAATAACCTGCCCCGCAAGGAAGGTGCACAACTATAAGCATGAATTTGATTAAATTGAATTGACTTGACATTGGCGATTGAACTCCTTTTTCTATTGAGGTCAATTATTTTGTACTAGGAAGTGATTTGATTTGAACTGAAGCTTTTGGATAATTTCATTTGAAAATGATGTAATAGTAATAATTTGGTCTCAGTCCTATGATAAGATATTACGACAATAATTTGTCAAACTAATCCCTTCCTTCTGAAATCAAAACATTCGATTCTTTTTGTAAATAAATGATTGACGAGGTTGAAGAAAAAAAACTAATCGTTCATTCAGTAAATTGTTCTTCCTCTTCTTTTGTCCATACTTCTAATTTATTGAGAAAACTTAATCTTCTCGTACGACTGTAAAGATTTTCAATTGATATTGAACCCTATTCATACGCGTTCACAAGTATCCGTATTCGGCTATGAATGGATTTTGTCAAAGGATATTGCCTATACGAATAAAACTTGGGTTTGAAATGAAGAATGCTGTTCTGAGCATGAATTATTAATTTTAAGCTCCGTCTTCTTAAGATTTTCCTCTTATTATCTGCACTTGTTTAAAATTGTCGTCGTTTAATAATTTCGGGAATGAGCTCAGTTAGTACGTACATGTATAATATTGAATAAATCTATGTGAAATTGAAATTATGAAATTCAGAATTTAAAAACTATCGAGTGTGTCCCATGCGGAATGGGTTGCTTTCCATTTACCCCAAATGTTTTCTTATGTAAGGAAAGCACAATGTAGAAAATACCCTCTATAGCAAAGATCCTACACGCTACCTGTCGATGGGATCGAATCCTAAACCATATCAAAGCTGCAATAATCCCTGTCCCAATATGCCCCAACGGGTTATGATGCAAACTACATTTCTGGAAATTAAAGATGAAGATGAAGACAAATTAATTAATTCAACAAAGTCAATATTTATTAAATGTCAGAAATGATTCAGTTACTCTAACCTTACACTTAGAATATTAAATACATAACATCTATGTAAGTCACTAGAAACTGAATTTTCTTTATAATATGTATATATACTAATATATAACTGTCAAAATGTGTAAATAAATACGTCACTTTTGAGTTTCATCAAAATAAATAATCCAAAAACAGCAAAGAACTTTCCAACTCTTTAAATAAATTTCTAAAGTGATGAATCATATAAGTAAGAACTAAGAAAAAATGAGCTCAAAATGGGAATTAAATATTTTTCTTCGATATTCAATTTCGAAACTTACGACAACAGCGTTAGAAATAAATGTACAGCACAGCCAGTAGAAACTTGATATTTATGCCAATATATTATTAGCGTATAACTGGAGTTAATTTTCCAAGGTGCATTCGGTTGTTGACGGGGGGCGACGGCGAACTAATTTCGGTTCAATCATCTTTGAGAAAATAATTGGATTTTCTTCGTCCACTGACTCGTACCCTTCAATTTCAAATTTTCCGGACGTCTTTACGGAGTTTGACTCTGGAGATAAAATCAATGTACATAAATAAACTGTGTGATACTTGAAGAGGTGTTTAGTAAAAAAAATTAATTTTACTTACTCAGGTATGCTAATGTTAGTTCATGACCAGATTTTTCAAGTACTAATGCTTCCTTATATTCTGAAGTCTGAGGTTCATAGTTTTCACCAATCTCAAGCAACTGTTAACAAATAAAAATAAAATATGAATTATTCAATAACAAATGTTATTTATTTGTTGGAAAAATGGCCCGAATAATTGATAACAGTTTATTCTAAAATTCGAGAGGTGAATAAATTAATTTAATTACAATCCAAACTCACCTTGAAAGCAATGACGCTATTTACGGAAACTTCATCCAAAAATTTCAAATCCGGCAAGGCAGAGTAAAAATCAGGATCCAAAGGTCCAGCCGCACCAGCCTCTCCAACATCCAATGAATAGGGGTCTGAACACAAAAGTTCAAATGAGTCATTATCACTCCGATTTACGGTCAGTTCGACTTCCAAAATAGAATTGTCACTGGTATCAGCATCAGCGAAGTAATTAGTGCTGGATGGATTCGAGTCCTGGATATTATTTCCATAAGACATGTGCTGTAAGTTATCAACAAGTTGTCGACCCTTGCCCCGCAAATATGCCTTTCCGTTACTTCCTCCACTCATCTTCTCTTCGTCTTTATCGACACCATTAATATCGTATTTATTGAAAATTTTCAATGCCGCGGGGTTCTTGAGGCTCTTCGGGACACGAGGGGTGTCTGGGCGTCGGTTCAATGCTGAAGCGCTACTGCTGCGTTCCATTTTGATTGGCGGGGATCCGTATGATTCTGGCATAGCAGAATTCCTTTTTGTTCCAGTCGTTCTTGGAAGTGTAAATGCAGTGACTTTGTCTCTCTTTTCCATTGACTCCAAATATGGGTTTGTTGTTGCCCTAGGTGGCCTTGATTTTTCCTTAGCATTCTTGTAAGAAATCGGAGTTATGACGAGCTGTTGCTCACTTCCGGTTTCCGGTGTCACTGTAATCTCAGCATCTGTAGTGGTGGTGTTTTGGAGAGCCGCGAGTTCTGATGCCCTACGAAGTCGATTTCGTCTTTTGGCAGATGATGTCAGTCTTTTCTCGGAATTCAACGGAGGCATTGTCGGTTTTTTGAATGCTGACTCTTGAGCCGTATCGGATCCATTAGAAATGTCAAGCTCGTCAATCCCGTTTTGTGTCGGAGTTGATGATAACCTTCCGGGTTCTCGCCAAGGTTGAATTGCAAATGAACTGACAACTGGAGTCCTATCTCCGATAATAGGTGATAATGTTGCTACTGGTGAGTTTGGTTCGAGAAGACAAGGAACCACTCTATAAAAAATAACATACTAGTTAGATACATTAAGTTATGCGATCACAGAATACAGATATCAGACATTCTTAATCAAATGATGGCTCATCGTCTATTTTTACGACGGAGAAAGCCCCCAACCCTTCTATGCAATTATTCAGAATTCAGCTTACTCAGTAACTTATAAATAATGACATCAATATACCTGATAGGATGATTCAAATGCCTGAAGATACCAGCATCTTCTTGATCGGGAATTATAAATTGATCCAGGACGAATTTGATGCGTGAAGCTGAAGCTCCGATGAGATACATTCTGGATATCCGTTCTTTCAAGTCTCCAACAGTTCGACAGCTTTGCGGAACTCCAACAAGTAAATTTCTTCCCGAATTCGGAAGCCGAATTTGAATCCGATCATCAATTATTAATTTGGCAAAACCCGTCGTGGTACGCACTCCGTGAGTCAAAAACGACTCCATATTTCTATATTGAAATTAAATGGAGTCAAAAATCATTTACAAATTATTCTAAGAGAAAAACTCTTCAAGAATTGGAATTCAATAAAAAATATTCATTTAAAGGTAACACGAACAATTACACGAGGGTACACGGTAGGCGTTTATCATAAGATAACCAGTTTGACTTCCAAGATTTTGAAAAAAAATGTTAAATAATAATTGTTGGAATTGGGGAATTAAAAGGACGGTAATTTTAGAAATCGTTATATAGGAGTTTTATTTAAAGAGAAATAGTGGATTTAAAAAATTGAACTCACGATGAAGAGAACTTGTTGAATTTGCTTCCAGCCCCGCCGAAGTCTTGAACGCAAGTGAGAAATTGGATGCACTTTGGGGAAAGGTGAAAACTTTAGACCTTTTTTGGACAAAAGGAACATTTTGAATAGAAACTTGGGTATTTCCGGATTACAAAATGAATGGAAATATTTTCAAGCTTCATTCATTCACATCCTTATTCATTAGACCTGGAACTGGAACTGGAACTGGAATGTTTGTTTCGAAATCATATTCTAAAGGAATATACATTTGGAAGTTTTCAGAAAAAAATTAATGTAATAAATTTCTTGGGACAATGAGAATTTAATTTCGAATGGATTGAGTTATTGAAATTGATCCTGCAATAACTGTGTTAAATCCAACAGTTAAAAATTTAAAAACTACCCAAGACTATATCGCAACTAACCAAAAAGGCAAAATGAAGATTTTATTCGAATTTAAGATTCAATTGAGAATACCGTAGATTATTGATTAGAACATCGGTGCCAAAATCGTATCCTGATAGTTAATCCAATATTTGCCTACCGGAAAGTATTTTTAATGTAATGAAAAAACTTGATTGAATTAATTCGGTATCATGTCTGCCTGAAGGATTTTCTCCTAATACAGCAAATCACCTTTGCTATGATACAACGTAGACCGGATTGACTAAAGAAAACTGGAACGGTGCTGATTGGAATAAATGATGATGAATATATCACAGTAACTCAACAGTTCATTTATATGACAGAAATTGTAGTTACAAAAATATACATTAGCTCTAAAATGTAGTTGTAATAGAATGAACACTTCCTAAAAAGCAATTGTTTTTTTGAGTTACACGCGACCCGACACTCTTGACATGTACATTTACAATACATTTCAAATTATTAATTTCTTAATTATTATTCTTATTCTTGCATGATTCGTTTATTGATTATGATGCATAATTATAATCAAAACAGTACAACAGTAACAGTACAGTGCGTAGGAAATGGTCCACTCTGAATGCATAATAAATGTCATATTTCACAATTCTTGACCAGAATTAGAAGAAGTTTTTTGTCCAAGAACACAATTCTACGTATAATAATTAGTAATTTTTAATTTCTAACTATTCATTTGGTTCTAAACTCTTTGTCGTTCGTTACTACGCACACTGGGTCATTTGTGTTTGCATTGAATCAGAACATTGTTTAGGTCCACCCACCCCCTTATTGGCTAATTAATTAAATTAATTAATAATGTGTACCTTCTCAAATTCAAATGTGTGATAGAACTAACAATAGTCAACACTTGGGGTCGTGACCTTCTTACAGTATTACAATGCAATTTAATAATACAAATTCTGGCTGATTTTATCTAGATTGGCTAGATTTTCCATACCATCGACAAAAATTGCGGACGCGCTAATTGACTGTCCTCGCCGCGCCGCGCGGGCCTAGAATGCTTAGTTACATACTTTAAGGCAGCTAATTCTAAAGACAGCGATTTCGGAAGACAAAACTTGACTAAATAAATAAATGCATTCTACGTATACTAAGGCCGCGCTCTGCGCTCAGATCAGATCAAACAGTTAGCTGGTTAGAAACGTTCCGAATGTTAACATACCGTGCAAACTGATATTCTTGATCACAATAAAGACAATTAAGTTACTTTTATTCAGGTCAAGAATATCATATTATAAGATATTCCCAAGTTGTCAGATCAGATCAGATCATACTAACTTCTGATATCGTCAGATATCTCATTGTCAGAGGTGTGCGCTACTAAGAGCAAAAAATTGTGTCTTAATTACAGGTTTCTTAAATAATAGCAATTGCAAAATCTAGAAATTTTTAATTTGAGTGACTGAATGATCCCCCAAATTGGAACTCATGTCAAGTTTCCGGAAAACAATAAAGGAACTGATTTTCTGATTCTAACAGTTCATATATCGGGATTATTATTCTATATATATGCATATCTGATCAAATATCTGAAAAATGTAGTGCGTCCTGCTTCTACTAAAAATCTAAATGTAACTATTACAACTATTAAGTTTAACCAAGTCAAGTCTTCTAAATATGTACTTTGACTCAAATGTGAAATGTAAATTTGATTTTAGGTGCCAGACCTCACTGGGTTTCAGTAAAAAATACATATTATTATACATCAAATATACTTGAAAACTGGATAAGATGGATTAATATCAACAACTAATCCCATAATTGTGCATCAATGTTGACCATAAAATGGTACAGTATTATTCCTTTGGAATTTATACTAACGGGTGACGGCTAATTTTCCTAACAAATCTCCACACGTTATGTGAACCCTGTAATGTGAGTTTAAGATAAATACTAATTAACCTAACATTAGCAATCAAAAATTCCTTCACTCTCAAAACTCACAACTCAGAAAATTACACCTCTGTCTAATTCAACTAAATTCTCCTCATCGGTAGACGTTGACAAATTTTTTCGAACAGATCGGATTTACTTAACTGGAGTGAACTCAGTCAACCTTGAAATTTCTTATGAACCTTCAAAATATGCCTTTGACACGGAAGATTTTTCAGGAACGAAACTCATTCAGGAGTCAAGATCTGTGCCTGTGCTAATGCGCGATAATATCTGACATTCATCAATCTGATCTGATATGACAAGTCGGATCAGATTATGGATACCTAGTTAGTTGGTTCATTACGTCAAGAATATTTGTTTGAGTTTTTTTACAATTTGTTTGAAATTTTCATTTTAAAAAACCATATACATACCTAATGATTTACAAATGTATATGATGCACTACAAAAATGACAAATTCCTTATTAAATCAGATTAGACCAATAATAGTGTGTTTTTGCGTGAGTAATCTGTACCGGTATTGCAACAAAGCAATACGATAAACCAATTCAATATGCCAAGTAGGTCCAAGGTATAATTATCTGATTTGATCGTTGCAATTGCACCTGTCAAAGTCAGATACTACTATACTACCTCACGCTCAAATATTCCCATCCATGACTCTGATGCAGAATTGCACTTGTTAATTTCGACGGATTCTCGCAATTGGCCGCTAATATGGAAAACTGAGCCATTCTAACTGTACTTTAATTAATTACCGTATATTTGCTAACTGCCATCAACTTGAGTTACACATTCAAGTTTCCTACTGTGCACGTGAACAAAATTACTGAATTTGACTATTGGCACTGTTACAAACTAATTCATCTAAGTCATATTTTATTTTAGTATTACAAATATTCCTTTTGTCTTCTCTACGTTTACATGATAATTAAACACTTCATTTCTACTTTTAATAGGAAAGGAAGGGTATCAAAAGCAAATGAACAGGTAAGTGTTTGAAAATGTGACGTGTGACCGCATTTCTTTAATTATTTCTTGTTAACTAACTTATCATGTAAACACGAGAAATTTCACTCGTTTATGTTCAAACCAAAATGTCGTGATTTCTTCGTCAATTAAAAAAATTGAATTTAAACTAATGTATTAATATTAACCTGCCATGCGTTTGGCTTTCCTTACCTTACCTTTCTAAGGTATGCTATGCGGACGATACGATACGATTACGATTACGAATAAGAACTCTTGCGATTCGAGGAGAAAAAAAAAACAAATGTTGAAGAAAGTGATTATAAAAAAATTGTATGCGTCGTATCATCGAGTACAGTAATTGAAACTTTGATTAATTGTTAATTGTTACGTCCTTAAATTAAATTATTATTACTAAATTTTGATTTAGAAGAAGCGTGTTCGTTTCGGTTGAGGTGAGGACATATGAACGTCACCTTGAGAGGCAGGGGATGCAGACCTTTTACCACTACGTTGAAACTCTGAAGTCACAAACGTTTGAAGCGTCGGGTAACGACTGACTGCAGCTCTGGAATTAAAAAAAAACAAAGATTATAAATAAGGGTGACAAAAAGTCGAAGAAATTAATTAGAAGATGTTGCAAATTTACAAAGAAGACTTTAGTGGTGGCAAACTTTTGTCGCGAAATCTATGAACCTAATTTATGAAATGTATCGAAATAAGCAGAAATTACTCCTTTCGAATACGAATTAATTGAATCGAGTGTTCTTTTGTCCAATTTCGTGCTAACGCAATGGGAGTTTAATTTAATCCGTTAAAAGTAAAGTGAAGAGATTACTACAGTAGCTCGGCAATTCTGAAGTCTTCATTTGGGTTTAGGCACATTTATCAGACACAGGAATAGATTTTAAAAATATTGAAACTGAATTACCTGAACGTATCAAGATCAGACTCTTCGTCATCCTCCCGCTGTTGCGCATTCATATTGTCTGCAATTCCACTTAATTTCGCTATAAGATCTTCTCGCCTGTTCAAAAATCAAAAATAGAAATTAAAAAATATAATTAAAATATGTCACCATTCATGACCCATGAGAAATTGTTTGGGGTGGAACTGGAATGGAGGATTTTAGTCAAAAAATATTTCAAACATGTACATTGATTCCAACTGCAGTCATATTTACGTATTTACATTTGAAGGTGGAATTCCTTACAAGAAACCACAGCAGAAGCTGAGATGAACGAAAGAGAAAAGGAAGTAAGGAACTGCTTAATTTGAATAGTTAAATTTTAGAATTTGGCTTTAACAGAATACGTCAGATTTTACTTCAACCTTTCAAAATTTCATGAGACTGGAATTTTACACGAAACCTATACAAAAATTGAACGAAATGTTCCATGCCTTCAACACAACTGCCATTTGCTTGTCACTCACTTAATTTTACGCATTTATGTAGTCAAATTCAAATTACAGGCAAAGTGAAATATTAAGGGCAGAAAAATAAAATCGTTTGAATTCTACTCTGCTACCATGTCATTAATTCAATGGTTGAGGAATAAAATCACATGGAATTCGAATTATTAGCATGAAAAGTTGATCATATTTTTATATTATCCATGAGAGATATGTGAATAAGGCTGAGAATGGAAGTATTTCCTCTATTAAAATTCCTCATGAATTTCAATTGAATTGCATGTGCATACCTAATGACACGTCGTCTCTTGGCAGCCCAATCTAGAATCTCTTTCGTTCTTCTTGCATACCCAGCAGCCATCCCGACATCTATAAGTCTGTCTGCATTTTCTATAGTCTCTGAAAAATCAGAATAACAAAATCAAGGTTAACTTAACTTTCCATCACATTAAATATGTATGTAAACAAATCATTTGACAAAGCTTGGGCTGAAAGTTACTGAAGACCAAGGCAAAGTCATGTCGATTTTACATCGACACAATCGCTAAAGTGACTTCTAGTTACATTGACCAGTCTCCACTTGTCAAAAAAAGTAAACAAAGCACATTTAAAAATGCAAATAAAACTGACCTTTGTAAAGAGCAGTTGAATAACGTGCTGCGTTGCGGAACGCTTCCGCCCCTGTAACACCTTTCTCCACGTACACCTGAAAAATTATGTTCAAAATTACAAACTGATTTACTTGTGAGAAAATTCGGGTCGGGATAATGTTAGATCAATTTGCAGCATCATCATCATACTTTTGTACAGTCGGTATTCGGTATACACGGATTTCATGATCTTTTAATCTCTGGAATTTAATTTTAAATCCCAGAGTTCATTACATGTGCGGGTCTCTCAACTAATAAACCTCTCAATTGTTTGAACGTTTAACTATCCATTATAACATTCATGAATCATGATAGCCATTAAAACTCACTTATAAAATTATAGACCGGAAATTACTATTCAATAAATCAGTTTGAAAAACTTTATTTTAATGTAACTCAACAGAAAACGTCCAATATTCAAAATTCAAACAAATTCCAGGAAAGCAGAGTGACAAGGACTGAAAAACATGAAGGTGATATCGATATACAATTTGAAATCGAAACCAAATACATGTATTCGCATTCGCAAGAAATATTTACGTTGTAAATTTTGTTTTCGTCTGGAATATACTCAAGTTTCACTCGTCGTTTAAATGAAGGAATGAACCCATCGACATGCAGTCTGCAGTCCAATAAATGTGTGTCATTAGATTCATTTTAATCAATGTACGTATTTTTCCTTAGATCACATGTGGAATCAAAAAACAAAATCAAATGTAAATAAAAAATGACACATATGAAAGAACGTCAATTTTGAAGAAACCATTCTACATATCAACGATATTTCGTAAAAAAAAACAAGTCAGAGAAAATATCTGATCACATAAGCTACTTCCGATCACAAATCAAATAATACAGAATAAATTCTATCATCTATCTAGATAGAATTCGGACATGTGATCTAGAATCATCCAGGGATTACTTTAAGCCTGCTGGTCACTGCATCAAAAATTATCAGCTACTTCATTATCTTACAATTAATGTGAAAATAAACTTAATAAGTGACTACCACAAAGGAGAAGTGACCCGACAATAATATATCCGAATTAAATTAAACTACAATTAGAGAAGGGAATAAATATCACTTCATGAACTCTGGGTAGCCAAGTCCTTGAACTATCGACTAATCAATAAAAGTATCTTATCAAATTATCAACCACAAAACACATTAACGAAACGTTAGGTCTTTCCAACGAAGGTTAAGTTGCATTCGTGAAACAAAGGAAATACCGTTATGTTGTTGATCACAAAGTCTACGAAATAAAATCACTAATGTACTTAAGAAGATAGTTTTGCCCTGACATATGTAAATCCCTCACCGTTTAAAGTATCAAGAATTACCCGAACGAAGTAGAATTTCTGCACCATAAGTTTTGAGAAGAAAGTAAAAAACAATGCCATGGTTTTCAAAAGTGTCAATTTCTTTTACCTTCCAGGCATGCTTCGCCAAGAATTGCAATATTTATAATGTGAAAAATTGATTTGGCTTAGTGCTCCGCACGAATCCGAATTCGACGGAAGCGAATCAGAATCCGAATCGAAATCCCACTGTTACCGGATTCGAGATTCGCAAATCCGAATTCGAAGGAATCCAAATCCGACCAATATCTTACGCAGATTGAATATTAACCCGTAGTACTCCACACTAGTCCGAATCCGGATTCGAATCCGAATCGGATTCCAAATCTGGCTTTTGCCGGGTTCGACGAAAACGAATGAGAATTCTGATTTGGCCCGATTCGAGATTCGCGAATCCGGATTCGTGCGGAGTACCAGCTTGGCTTCAGAGGTTTCGCAGTCATTCTTACAGAAGGTCGAGTACGACATGCGAATACCATGTTAACTTAAAACGATTCTAATAACATCCGTCATGCATAGCATGGTTGAGGGCTTTCTCCCTCGTAAAAGTATACGATAATCCACCATTTGACAAAACAGGTGTGATATCTGTCTGTCGTCGCACAACTTCGGATAGATAACAAGCTTCGGTGATTTCTAAATCCACCGAAGTGACCTAGGTGATATGTGAGACCTATGAACCTTGTCTACCCGAGGGATCAAATTCCCTTGCGCTTTGGCTTTGAACAGAGGAGTAATTCGTACATGTGCTTCCATGTGAAGGGTCTTTTGTCTTTTATGAAAACAAAAGGGAGTATAGATGGCGTGGAGTCGGGCTGCGAAGCAGCAAGCAACATTCCACAAATAAAGGGCACATTCTCTATGCTAGAACTATCGGATTGTGACCTTATTTCCCTCACATTCCAAAATTCGAAACTTCGTTTCGACGGACTTTAAAGTGGAATCAGTAATCTCGGTAGGTAATCTCTAGTTTATGAATAATCTACAAGGGGGCGTAACAATGGGAAATTAGTAATACACATTACACATACATGTCAGGTTCCGGTGCTCCTCCTACCCCTAACTAACTGATCACCTATACATGTGAATTCATGAAGGTCAAAGGTCATAGGTCATACCTGAGCAATTGATGTGGCTGTATTTTGGAAGGAGACCCATACTTTTTGTTTGGCTGAACTCTTCTCTGATTCTACATCCAACTGTGGCCTGGAATTCTCTTCTGCCAGAAGTCTTGCTTCCACTGAATTCAATTCACCCTTGACACCATCATCCATCCACCAAGTAGGACCCTTGTCCATGGCCTCACGTCCATCTCTTTCACCCCTCCCCCCATGACTTAGACCATTCCCTGTCCCCAAACAACTGCTGAATTCCCTCAAACCCACTCCATTCACTGATGAGTACAATTCACGCTCTCTCTCACGATCTCGGTCACGCTCACGGTGTTTCTCAAATCCATGACCATGGCCGTGACCGTGGTTTCCTCTCTCCATTTCACTGATGATTTCTTTTCACTGCTGACTGGTCCACTGTCTATCTATCTATCCACAACACGAATATCACAAAGAGTTCACGGTTTACGGCTATTTTTTTTAAGGATAAATCACAGTTTCTGATGATTCAATTCTCCCCTTAACTGTAGAAATAACTGGCTCTTAATATAGTATATAAAATAACTGATTAGTTTGAAAATCAACTGATGGCTGTGGCTGGTTCAAATTGAAATCGAATCTGACTGAATCAGCCCTTCCTTACTTTTATTTGAATTTCCCGAAGTTCAAATATGTAGAGAGCGACACGTGCTAGGACATGGGCAGACCACCCAAGTAGACGCCCACACACCCTATCGAGAAATTACTTGAACCCAAAACTCCACCCCAGAGGGCGTATATATTCGTCAAGTGACCATTTTCATGGTTACCGAGTAGACGGTTATTTATGAAAATGTGTGATAGCTCATAAAAATCGGTTTCTAAAGAAGAATCAAACGCAAAACTTTGTTAATTTACGAACGTACAGCCGGATTATCAAAGTTTTATCGGATTTTAAGGTTATATGATAATTTTGATGAAATTTTGAATAACCTTGGTTACCATAATATAAATAGTGAAATATTAATTGTAGGTTCAGGAGGATTTGTCATAATTTGATATATACGTTTTAAGAGAATCTCGATATTACGCTCACACTTTGGTTCAGTATTGGAAGTGGATGGTTTAGTTCTGTTCTGTTCTAGAGACTTGGTTGCCTTCCGTGCATTTGGCATTGGACAGTAAGCATTGCAATGCAATGCAAGGAAAAGAAAAACGGAATCGGAATCACAATTAGATCGTGTGCTGTAATTTACAGTACGGATAGTACGGAATGTATGTATGAAGCAGGGCACATCGACACACCTTCCTATAGGGTGGGACAAAGACACCTTTCCCGTGTTGGCACGCCAATATTGTCCATACAAATTGTTATTTTGCTCATATGTGAAATATGGGAAATAGATCTCTCGTGTAAACACATGAATTCCCATAAAAGTCGTGGTTCGTGGATACTATGAGCCTCAGTGGCGGTTCTAGGAATTTTTCAGTTATAGGCAGACCTTAATGTGCTTCCGCTATAAGCAAAGGCATAATGATCTGCTATAGGCAGGCCCATTCAAATGGTATGCACATCCTTAAATCAGTTATATTATCCAAACGCCACAAAATATAAGGTTCAGATTCAGATTTGTTTATTCACAAGCAAAAGCACAACATTCCTGACAACAATAAAAACCACGAAAAAGCGCACAGTTGTTTGATTGTATTTTGGCTTTACAAAAATTTACATTACACGCAATGAGATTAAACCGTCCAACGATGAAAAATACACTTAAACAACTGTGCGCTTTTTCGTGGACACCCTGTACATAAAATCGAATATTATTCGAGTAGTTCCAAAAGTTACTTGAAAAGCTCTTATTTTTTACTTATGCCCAAATTAGAAGTGAATCTGTCAAGAACCATGGGTAACTGGACGCGATACAATCGTCCTGTATAGCTATTAAAATTTGATATTAACATTTGGAACACGTCACCACCCTATACACGAAGGTGTGTTTACATACCCTGGTGTCATATAAAACAAGTGCCTGTGTGCCTGAAAGCATTGCGTTCGTAATCCACTGGTTACTACGACAACCAACTCACAGAGAATAGTGTGTAGTAGTATATAGTAGGATGTGGTAAATCGTTTCTCAATAGATCACGAAGCACACGAACGGCACTTGCTTCTCTTCTGTGAACGCATGTACATCATATGCTAAATCCTTATACAATTTAGACTCAAACTAGCAAGATGTAAAAAACTCTCCGTCTAAAAAGATATAAGGCTAAAACACATTTTGCTGAGTTTATAGAGACGTCCGATTTATCCACGAAATGTAATTTGTGATATGTTTAGCAAGGGAATTAATGCATTCTCAATTTTCATTTATCCTGTGAAAAACATGTAGGACGAGACAAAACATCGAAAGCAAAACTCAAGTATCCTAATCCTGCGAACACAAATATGGACGATTTGTAGCCAAAATTTTGTGTCACTGCTATATACGAAACATTCCAAATTTTAGTTTTCATGGGATATAGTATTTGAGTTAGCACAAGCAAGACATATTATGTGCAGGGTAGACCAAAATTGTGTACCTCCTATTTGATTATTGATTTCACGACTGAAGGCTGGTCCGACTCCGAATTCGTCGGGATCAGGCAATGAAGCGAAATGAAGAAATAGAAAGATGTTAAAATTCATGAGATTATTTGGGTTTAATTATTATTATTATTGTCAAATGAGTTCCCCAACTTTTGAACATAAGGTGACATAGACTGACTGGTGACTGGTCACTAAGTTGTCAGAATTGACGTTTTCATATGACAGCTCAAACAGAACACTTCGTATGACCTGGAAATTATATGGACATGCTGGACTGTGCTACTTTTGACAGCGGTTGTCATATGAAAACGTGAATTCAAGAATTTTTGTGCCCATTTAATTGTTTCTCTTAAAAAGTTGGTCACTTTCACGGAATGATTATTGGTTCAGAGTCTTACTTGATCACACTTTGAACAGCACAGCCTTCTATAGTTCAGTAGGTTTTTTTTTAAGTCTTGACGCGTGCATAATTCGTTGAACCAGGAAATCAAATGTAGGTCTAGATCATTTTGGCCCACCCTGTATACTTCTTGAAACATAATCTGGATTGTTCTCCAGCTCCATCATTTGGGTCATAAGTATCGCGAGTGTTTAAAGACTTTCTGGTATGAATATGAATGACATATTTTTTTAATTTTCGTTGTCGTTTTGAACATAACTCTTTTTTAAATATCTGAATTGAATTCTGAACCATATATTTTGGAATCTAGACTAACAATCGAACCCCTCGAAGTGTATCCGTGAGTTTGCATCCAAATTGCTCGGGAATGATATTTTTACAATCCTGACACTCAAAAAAGATATGGGCTGTGCGATCTTGAAGATCTGTTCGCGGCAGCTAAGCGTCGCGCCCGATAATAGCACGATAGCTCGGGAGAAACCAGCATCCAAAAAAACACTGCCATTAGTAGACCTCATTAAATTAATTTCCAGCGAATTTTGTTTGTTAACTGCTATACTAAATTAATATAATGAGACCGAATGGTCGCAGTGTTTTTTTATGTATTCTCCGGTTTCTCCCAAGCTACCAGGCGCGACATTTAGCCATCCCGCAACTTTGTGCCGCTCAAGCGCCACAACTGATCTTCAAGATCGGACAGGCCATATCTATTTTGAGTGTCAGGATTGTAAAAATATCATTCCCGAGCAATTTGGATGCAAACTCGCGGATACACACACCCCGAGTGGTTCCATTGTAATTGTACTATTAAACTCCGACTTATACAGCGTTAGGGCTCTGATTGGTCATTTACGGTAATTACAAGCCCCAAATTTTAATCCGTCGTTTGAAGTATTAATTAAACCATTTTTCTTCGGTCATGAATTTTGCAATACACTCCAATATTGAATTGTCATTTGCTGTCATATTTATTATTTGAGTGTGACTTATTTTAGTGTAGGCTAACTTGCCCTTCTAACATTCCAGCCTATTAAGTTTCACAACAACCATAAACACTTAACTGCGACCGCGACTGATCGGGGAAAACAATTCTCCAAACATATCGTCGAATTATGCCTCATCATCAAAATACAAAACTCATTATAGACGAAAGTAATTGTATCAAAGATATAAATGATAATGTATGTGTCATACATATGCATGTCCATGTGAATTGACATATCATCGTATTAACCCTCAAACTTATAAATCACCAGAATCAAAATAACTAGGAACGGTAATTTTAATACATTCACAAAAATAAAATAATCGATTCAACGAATGTGTAATGAAAAAGTTACAACGTTAGAAAGAATATAAAAGCTCCATGCGCACAAAATATTGATTGGTCTCGAGATATTAGCTTTTTCGGCTCATTCATCATCTTGAATATTTTTATAATAATTATATGATCAATCTTCCCAGGGTATTATTGTTCTCTTCTCCGTTTACACTTTCTGCAACCTTACTGTCTTATGCCAAATATATTAAAGGTTCAAGAGTCTCAGAATTAAACTATAAAAAATTGAATCTCTGATTTTTTCGCTTGTGTTATGCGATGAAATCAGACCTTTTTTTAACTGTACTATGAATTCTTTCCACGAATAAAATCCAATACGATTGTCCATCTCTTATATCTCCGTTTAATTGCTTTCTGTCTACCAGAGTTGCACAGCACACGGTAATGATTACCGTGTGCAGTGTAACTTTCTTCTGTATTACCGTAATACAGAGAAAAGTGCTAAAAATATCACGAATCGCAAAGATCAGACATTTTCTTCTCTTCGGAGTCCGGAACCTAGAACGTTTTAGAAGGGCGCCGGTAACCCTAATCCGACCACCATCTTATTATCAGGATATATATTCCGATACCTATTCCTAACACAAATAGCTCAACTAGGAAATATATCTTACGAAATGTATGTTTCTATTTAATTCTGGATGTCATGTTTTGGATTTAGTAGGATACAGCACGGAAGAGCTATAATATGAATTTACGGCCGTTGGCCGCCAAATTAATCTTTGTTTTTTAGATCTTCATGTATTTTTATCCCAAATCAAAATTTTCACAGCTCTTAAGAGTTTGGCAGTAAAAGACCAGCGAAAAAAAAGGCAGGCAAGCCAACCCAGAAGATACAGCTAATTGGATACACATTCACGAGTATCACAAGGCTGGAGTCCAGTTCCAAATCAATTTCGTAGTGTATATTTCTACCAAGGAAAACCCAGAAGTAATTCAATCCAAGAATGAGGTTACACCATCTGTGCTGCACAGCACAAGTATCACTGATTTTTAATCCAACCTCATTCTTAGCGAAATGATAAGAGGCTACCCGCACCTAACTTTAAGAAGGACTCATCCTCACTTTTATACATACATACATACATAGAAAGAAGGTTATTTGTGAAGATTTTGCTCAGAATAGGAGATGCATGGATAGGAAACGTCAACTCGAGCAAAAACATGCGATAGGACATTACAGGGCAGGGCATAGGACCAACAAATAAATATTTACTCCCAGCCAAAATGTAATTCATTCCTTGACTTAACTTTTGATTCCAGACAATAAATATGCATAACTCGAATAACTCCAGTTTTTCAATCCCAGTGAATCTACAATTTACAACCAATCTTGAAATTAAGGGAAGGAACGAAAAGGACACGATCACGAAGGACACGGTGGGACTTGTATTGAAATTAAAAAATAAGGGAAAAAATTCCATAAATGTGAATGGAATGTATGAAAATTATAATCCATACATTTTAGAAGGGATGACGATAGAGTGACAACTCAAATAAATTAGGTCTGAAATTCTTCAGATTATTAAATTAGAGACATGAATATGAAGACAAATAATTCAATCTTATTTATCATGATGAAAAACTATTTTAATATTTAATTAATTAATTAATTAATTATCATTATTATTAGTTATTTTTTTTTACGAACTAGACATTATTTGTGCTTGGACAAACGACCAGTGGACGTGTCCTTCCGGAATATTCTTGCATTTGTAGCCAGATTAAAGTCAAACTCGTGTATTATTACCACACTTACAAGGCCTTACCACTCATGATTTTTTATTGGGCACAATCTCTTAACATGAATGATTATGATTCAATTGTATGCATATTTATGTGGCGATGTTTCACAATGAATTTGTTCTTTTATTAAATTCGTCAACTGTATAGCTACAATACAAACAATGAAATGTCACATTGATTCATCAGTGAGAATCTTACTTACAGCTTTGATTGCATTAGAATCTTTTTGGAGACGCAATAAGACCTAACGTCAAATTTGCCTGTTCAGCGAAGCACTATCTATCGTCAGTTTGAATTATTTTCAGATTTAGCAGTGGTAGTGAGCCTACGCTCATTTCTGGTAAGGTCCTTCCAGACGACTCAAGTAAAACAACACACATGGAAGGATTTTACATGCATAAGCATGGCTTGAATTTTACAACCGAATTGTTTCCCTTGTCAATTCAGCCTTGAAATGACCCAAACGAAAAATTAACGTAAGAGTTCCTGGAATTTTGAAATCCAAATGCAGCCGAGACCGTGGAATGCATTCAAAAAATCTTATATATGTAAACAAGAATTTGAACGAAACGAAAAAAAAATTCCAACGTCCACTGCCAACACTGACTGGATTTTCTTTCCAGTTTCAAATTCCATTTAATTTCTGTTCAACTTTCGTGCCGTCCGGATTCGTGTCCGATTTATTCCTGTGAAGATTTTGCCGTATTTTGGCTTCTTGGACAATAATGAACACTCCCGAAGCCACAGAATGTGATCAAGAGCAAGAATATCTTTTGGGGATCAGTGAGACGAATATTCAGGACTTTTTAGAAGTGGAGATTGAGTCCACTCCTGATGAAATTGAAGCAGGACAAGAAAATTTGGGCGCTACATCCACTGAAGACTCTTCACACTCTTCAGTCGCATCTCCGGTCAATTCAGCGTCACCCAGGTCAAGAACAATTAAGTAATTATTTATCATATCTCGATCGAGAGATGTCTCGAATATCCAGGCAAACCGATTATCCTTGAATATTCCTCTCGCTCATGTCCGATGTCCGAGTAGCGATATTTGGCCAGAAAATTTGGCTGTTGGCCAGGCCGAATATCACTTATCGTTCGGAATGTCGGAAATCGTAAGTTCCAATTTTCAATTTCGCATAAAAAGTCTGGTCTCGCGGTTTAATTATTCTGACCCTTGTGTTCGAAAATGTAAACATCATTTAGATACTGCATACCGTTATTTACACAACGGATTCCGGGTCTCCTTTTTTTTTGCTGTTCACTGTACGTTACTGATTCTGGAATACACGATTACAGGTCTAGACGATCTCCTTACACATCTTCGTCCTCATCATCATCTTCAGATTCTGATGAAGAATCTTGTCCCTCGCCACTGGCCCCGCCATGTTCACCAATAACACCGAAACCTAGTGACGCGGACGCTGAAGAATCTCAACCTGTGAGTGTGATTCAATGGGGTGGACCAAGTCAGAAGAAGCAATGGCAACCGTCGACCAATGAAGCAGCACGTAGAATTCCAACTCAATCAGCAAGGGTCAGTGACACGACCCTCAATGCCCTCAGAATGTTGCTACAAGACAGGAATGAGAGATTCCAGACGGAAATGTCAACGTTGACCTTGTACAGAGCAAACTCTCCAGACCAAATGTTTTTGAGGGATGAAAGGTCAGGGATGTCCGTGCCACTGATGGATCCTAATCCAGACCCTCCTCCAGCATACAATCCAAATCTCCAGCCATGTATTGATCTTAATTGTCCGTACGCTTGCAATCGACCGCATCGGCAACCACAACCGCATCCGCCATCACCGGACATCCAGATTGTCCAAGAGATTCGACGAGATTATCAGAGGGATGTTCGTGTCATTGCTTCTGAAATGACTGAGAATGGTGTCACATTTTTCGGACCACCAGGGGGTAAATCTACTTAAATATGATAGTTTGTCCAAATACGATACGAACAGACTTTCGTTAATTCTTAATTCGTAAAATATGTAAATATTAAAAGTAGCCAGGCATAACTTGCTACTCCCTATGGTCTTACAAGTTATCCCAATGTGTGCCTCTCAGCATGGGACGCCTAGTTTTATTTGATATTTGAGCATACCAGGGATATGAAATAATATGATATTATTTGAAAAATCATAGTTTGCGCTCAGAAAACTTTTACCGATTAGTAGAAAGCGCTTTTTAGCGCGTAACTAGGTGTTGGCTGTCGGGTGAAAATATTTTGCCGCATGCATTAACCTAATCGGAACAAGCATCTCCGTTTTCTCCGCCATATTTCGAAAGGTGTAGAAAGAAACACGGACACTGATCGATGGGGCGAAATGAGACGGCTTCCTGTGTGTGATACTCATTAGACTGGTTGTATTTCGGAGCTTTTGCTGGCCTATAGCTTATCATAAAGTCCGACCTGTCTAAATGCAAGAAAATATCGGCCAGATCTACCACCGGCAAAAAATATCGTAAATACTAGAACCAAAATTACCTTGACAACATTCACTTTATAGGTAGGCCAATACTCCCCTAACAATTTGTTATTTTCAAAGTTCTCATTACGAGAATGGAAAAAGCATCAGTGCTCTGAGCACCGGTAATTCCAATTTCCAATTACTCGTACGTGCATATGTATGTATCAGGTTCGGTTACCACGAGCTTCTCCGCCTCTTGCCATGTTCAAATAAATTTCCCTGTCAGAATTGGAGTATTGCCCTACCTCATATGGAAGATATGTTTTATTTACTTGGTTTAGACCTAGAATCTACCATGTGTAACTTATTTTAAGCCGAATTAGCCCGCGGTTAAATTAAACTACTGGATTTGATTGTTACAGGGACTGGAGGACTTCGAAAACGCTCGGCTGCCGCTGCACAGTTCAATACATACCCACCGCCGCCATCGCAACCGCAAGGTCAACCGCCATACGGAGTGCCCGGTAACTCAAGTTTGTAGAATTCATCGCACATATTTAACGTGTAGTGTTAACTTCATTTCGCAAACATTCAAAATCCCATAAGGATGCAAGAAATCTTGACTTTGAGGGTGTTTCAACTATTTCTATACCGTAGTTTCTTCTGTGCAAGACATATTTTATGTCATGCAATAGTTTGGAACACCTTGTCAGCCTTTGTTGACATTCTGCATAATGGCTAGTAATATGGGCAATAATTTTCTTGAAAGATCGTCTCCTAATATGATAGATTGTAAATTCTAATTATTTTTTCAATAAATAGAGCCCCAGCAGCGAGCTGTGACCACTTTGCCATATATTGATCGGTTCGGATACCAATACAGGAGTTATCGATGCTCTTGCTGTCAGATGATGTTGGGATATCATCGTCAACCCCCAGGAGGAGAAATCCCTCCAGTGGAATCTCCAAAGATTAAATGCACTGTGTGTGGCCGATGTTACTTTACTGAAATCCAGCTCAAACGTCATCTCAAAAGACATGATGAGAAGCGCTACACTTGTCAACACTGTCACAAACGATTTCATACACGTGGAGAAGCTAAAGCGCACTCTGCACTCCATGCTGGCGAAAAACCCTTCACTTGCTCCATCTGTCTGCATAGTTACTCTTATGCGTCCACATTCTTTGCTCATCTTCAAATTCGTCATCGTACTACTTTCGAAATTTGTGCCCAGTGTCAGTAAAATTATTATACATATACATATTTTGATAGGCAATCCGATCTATCAGGCAACTTCCTTCATTTTAACCATTATATTCGAAAACCTCGTTAGACGGACCATCTCGGAACCATTTAGAGGTTACATCGTAAAATAATTCGAATTTTCCAATTCTTGAATTTCCTAATTTACCGGATTGTCCACAACCTAGAGAAAATAATATGTCTAGATTCCATTAGTGTTTAAATATTTAGAATTAATCCATTTTGGGTACCTGCCAAAAAAAACGAAACATCTAAATCATATGAATTTTAAGAATTAAAAATTAAAAATCAGAATAAAAATAAAAATAATAGATATACATATTTTGGAACATTCAAAATAAAAATCAATCAGTTTTGTAGAATTATAATCAGTACAGTAGATTTTATTCATTCACGAATAAATTCAGACATAATAGAAATTTAGAAAATACTCTTGACTTTATTAAGTACGGTTTAATTTTTCAATGAATAGAACCCTACTAATAATTAAAAATTTAATGAAGTTGTTCTATTTATTACATCTGTCGTATAAATTGACTGAGTATTAATGGGTATAAATGTGTATGGCTTACGTTATAAAATTACACTTTGTAGTAGTAAGTAGCAAAGAGAAAATTTAAAAAGTGCGTAATTTATTGCTTACTTCGTCCTTCCGAGGTACACTAATAGTACAAATGTAGTAATTGGGATAAAAATTCAAAAGATCGTTAATTTATATATCTTTGGTTAATTAAAATCGGCAGTCGTTCAATTCAGAATACAACATTATACTTTGTTATTTCTAAACTGGTGACATTATGCCTATAGGGATCCCATCTCTCCTGTGTCACCGCCGTGACGTCAGAGGGTCAGTCAAGGCTATTAAGCATTACTGGTATGGACAAAACTCTCAGGTTGCTACAGGAATCGAACCACTTTCTACAGAACTCTGTAACTTTTCTTAAGAGCTTACCTTAGTATGGTAGTTGTCAAATTATTTTGTCCTCTTAAAAAAATTGACATCCAATTTAGTTCATTTAAATAGTCATATGTCTGACTCATGGCTTAGGTGTCTCGGATGCATTCAAAATACGAACAAGGAAGGACTCAAAAAGCGAGGACTCGAACTATACCTGTTTTTTATTTTGATTACGATATTGCATTTCAATCCATCCAAAACAAGCTTTTTCTGAGAAAGATGGCATTGGTCCAAAAATATTTGTCGGACTCTGACACAGAAAATTGGACTCATTCGCGTAGTAATAGTTGGGTTCAAAACATATTGTCATCCGATTCATTTACATTTAAGTTTCAGAATTTTTGCTCCAGGTTTGTTCGTCTGTATTACAAGTAATACTTTTGAAAACCTTGAAGACAGTTTCCTTCAGGAAAATATTTGCGAATAATTCCTCCTGATAATGTCTGATTCGGAGTCTTCGTTGACCGTTGAGATTGGTACTGCGACGGCTGTGGCCGAAACCGTGGCTGGTAAAGGACCTCTGGTCTCTGGA
This sequence comes from Protaphorura glebata, assembly GCA_034694305.1. Classification (NCBI taxonomy): domain Eukaryota; kingdom Metazoa; phylum Arthropoda; class Collembola; order Poduromorpha; family Onychiuridae; genus Protaphorura; species Protaphorura glebata. The sequence goes on along the minus strand of JAQFYE010000866.1, from coordinate 5,214 downwards.
AATGCAAACGGTGTTCAAGATACATCTGAAGTCCAAGAGATGCAGGAACCTGATCCAGAACCAGACGAAGTGGAAGAAATTGGTCGAATTGTCTCTACAAAATCGTCAAAGAAATCTGAGGGGGCTGATGTACTTAAAAGAATTAATCAAAATTCTACCGGTATTGACAAACGTTGTAATCGTGGAAGGAAATCCATCAATCAATCCACAGCAGAATTCAATTTGGAAAATTTGACCGTAGGTGCGATTACTAATCATGCAATTCAGGAATGGGTGAATGATTGGGAACCATATCCAATTGTATCACAAACGGTACACTCCCCAACGGCAACTATCACCACCGCATCGGCCACTGTCACATCTGCATCGTTGGAGGTAATCATATTCATTATTCATCTACCGGAATTCGTTAGACTGATTGATTGGATTATATTCCAGGAGCAGGACGAGGTGGTGTCATTTGTGCCTCAACGAGGACGGGGTAATGGCGGAAATTGTACCGGAATGGAAATGGAATCGGAAGATACAAATATTTGCCAGGCGACTCGCAAAATGATTCCAACGTGTACCCTTGGAGGTAATTTTAATCAAAGAATTAGTAGAAAAAACTACCGTTTCTTAATGCTATCGTTGTAAAATGTAGGGCAATATTCAAGTAGGAAAAATCCGGTGAAAGTCGACTTTCTCCGAATTGAAGTAAATGAAGAATCCAATATTTATCATGGGAAACAAGACGAAACTTATAATTTTCTGGTCTAAGCATCCACATTTCTAACAAAATTAGGGCTGTAAAGAAATTAATCAAAATTTGCCAAGTCAAAATGCTCACATTTTAAAAATAAAAAATTGGTATAGATTTAATACCGGTCATGATGTTCTCCTAAGCTACACTCACATTTCTGACGTTTTCATAACCATATTATTCAAAAAAAATTAAACCGTATTTTAAAATAGATTCCACTACTGCAAGGAATAGCGGAATAAGCCAAGGACTCGCGTCTACGTTCGTGTCACTACCGCCGACCCCAATCGCAACCGGAATTGAATTTCAGCAACCAATTAACATCATAAATGAAATGGACGTACAACCAGTGAACCAGCCCATTCCACTACAACAGAATTTGACACATCCAATCCTCCGGTCCGCACTGAACGCAATTAGTAAGCATCAAATCCAATTCCCTGGTTCATTAATGCAAGCAATGCCACGACCACGACCTGAACCTGGACCACAATCACAGATTCGTCCGACGTCAGGTCAATTTTCATCACTACCAGGAGGACAATTCCAATATCGTTCGGCGTCCACTCTGTTGTCAACACCAACACAGAGAGGACAATTCCTAATTCGACCACTCCAAGTTCGTCCACTGTCTGCACTTAGGTTGTCCAATACCGGTCAACTTCACATTTGTCCACCGTCGACCTTATCACAAACTGGACAGGTTCATTTTCGTCCATTGTCATCTCTGGCTGGACAACTTCGTCCATTGTCATCTCTGACTGGACAACTTCGTCAACCGTCTGCACAAGCTCGACATATTCTAATTCGTCAACCGTCTGCACAAGCTCGACATATTCTAATTCGTCCACCGTCTGTACAACCTAGACAAATTCTAATTCGTCCACCGTCTGTACAACCAAGACAAATTCTAATTCGTCCACCGTCTGCACCAGTTGGACTATGTCTAATTCCTCCGCCATCTATCCCTGGGACATCAAACACGTCAATACTTCAAATTCTTCTAGCAAGTGGACCATTGTCACCACTGAAACAACCGCAGACATTTCAAACAGCGCCAACGGAACCAGCCCTTGGCTCATTACCGATAGAAAATCATCAGAATTCCATTGGAAACAATAGCGATGGTACTCCACTGGCACAGCTCTACCCCGAAATTGACCGTCGCCTTCGTGCCCCACCATTATTACTGCAAAACCTCACGATTACGGCTTGTCCTTATATATACCATAGAAGACGTGAACCACCCGGTAATCCATCTATCCATTATGTCGATTCAGATGTTGAGTCCACCCTCTTAGGGAGTTACCCCATGTAACCACCGTTTCCGATATCTTTCAAGGGGTCAAATATTTCAACAATTTTTAATGAAAAATACTAAATCCTTGGAGGGGTCGTGAGTCAAATAAATCCAAAATGTTAGAATTGATCAAAATCCGGCCAAGTAGTGAATCCTGGGTATTGTACCACGGAATGTTTGTGTACATACTTGACTTGTCAATTTTGAACAAGATTAATCAAATTAATTTTTATTACGATACACTTCAGGACTACGGATTGACAACGCGAATTCAACACAAGCTCAGATGTCCACGTTAAGGAGATGCAACCGTTCGTATTGCATATATTGTAATCCTGTTAATGTTCCCAGTCAACCAGAACGTCAAGAAGATGACGATGTCATCCCAATCACTCTCTCCTGCGGATTTTGTTACAAAACATATTTTGCTTCAGAAGAATTGGCACAGCATATTCTCAGTCATCCGCCGCTGTGCTGAGAGATGTATCTCAAGTTTTCTTTGTTAATGATTAATTCATAATTTAAAAATCACGACTGTTAATATGGCAAAATTAATATATACTAATCAGATTTGGTGGGTAAAGGGTAAATAAGAAGTAATTTATTATATCATGAAATATGTAATTGCGAATATAATATTTATCTCCAAGAAAATTAATGAACTTTCTGTAAATTGGCATTGTTTCCAAATTTGAATTATAGAAAATGTGGAATGTTGATAACATAAATGCACATATTATTTGAGTAAGTATTGGTCAAGCATTGTTGTATATATTTACGGCAACTATTACCTATATGAGAGCATAAATTCAATAAAAGTTAACCTTTGATTTAAAAAAAAATTGAACTTGTATGGAATACGAAGCAAGTGTCTGGTTATTTGCATTTTATTTAAGTTATTTTTGATTCTTATAATGTTGCATTGTCAATCAATCCAACTAGGATTTTTATTAGTTGGCTTGCTGGCAATGAGCCAAAAATGATTATTGGACGCTGATAGAAATTGAACACGTAAGCATGCCAGCTCATACATTTAAGGCTGGACTGGCTGGGAACTATAATTTTCATTGACCGTACAACTGAATATTCTGTTTTAAAATTTGAGGATTCATTTTTGCGGATACATCTATAACCCCGGGTTCTTTTCAAAAAACTATGGTGATATTTTCAGAAAAATCTATTAAATGGTGTTGAAAATGTAGCGCCAGGTGTAGAAAAGTTTCAATAAAATTTCTTTGTTAAAAGTGGGGACACTATATGGAGATTCTGGCACACGGGGGACTTCACTTTCGAATGGGTTTTTCTGAAATTTTGTCTGAAGCTTCTTGAAGGTACCCAGGATTACAGACGCATCCCTTGTTCCAAAAAAATAATTCCTCAAATTTTAAAGCAAAATACTCGTTTGTAACACATACGGTAAGTGAAGATTAAGGTTCTCAGCTCCTACCTTAAGAACGTTGTCATCCGATTCCTTTACTTACAGTTTTTAGATTTCTGTCTTGAAATCACTTGTGGTTTGTTCCTCTGTCTTTCAAGTCCCAAAAACATATTCCAGGAATCATTAGTACATACAATAAAGTGACAATGTCAGAAAGTAAATCGCCATCAACCGTTGATATTGATGTCGCTAAAAGTGTGACAGTTAAAGTTGAGATTCTTGACGCTGCGACCATTGAAGAAGTGACCTCTGATGTTCACACCATTGAAAATGGGATAGTAAAGGATGAGGCCATTGAAGAAGTGACCTCTGATGTTCACACCATTGAAAATGGGATAGTAAAGGACGAGGCCATTGAATCGAAGTACCCCAACGCTGATACCTTTGCAGAAGAGATCGCTGGCACGGACACCAGGGCTATTCAGTCTGGGACCTTTGACTCAGAGACCTCTGACCCTGAGACCGTTAAAACTGGCACAGTTGAGACTAAGATATTTGAACCAGAGACATTCGAAGAAGATATCTCTGATACCGTCGAAGTTGAGTCTCTAAAGTCTTGCACCTTTGAATCAGAGACCGTTGAAAATGGAACCGTTGGAGCTAAGACGTCGATTTCCCCAAATCCTAACTCTCAGCTTGAAGGACATCCTGACTTCAGAAAATCGAAAGCTGTTACACAAAATCCAATTCAAATCCAAATATTAGATCGTCCGGAACAAGACAGCAGAGATGCAGATTGGGAAAGAAACTTAGAAATATCTCACGAAAGCAGGGATGTTTCTGATATGCACAAAAGATTTGACACTAGACCCTACAAAATTGACAGAATTAATATGCAACGCAATGATCGTAGAACGAATTTAATTTATCCGACCAGAATAAATTCAGCTGACGGGAATTACGGGAACCGGAATTGGGTGAACCCTCGTGACAACTCAAGATGGCTAGACTACTATGCTGCACAACGATATTCGATGAGGTCACAGACGCAATCCATACAAACCACGATGCCACTATCCGCATCCTCCTGGGTAATGTTTTTTTATACTCGCACGGAAACACTTCAAACTTGTACGCTTATTGATTGTCTTACATTCCAGGTTCGTGACAATTTTATGGCGTGGGACCAAGAGTTTGGTGGAAATCATACTGTACATTCAATGGAAATAAGGCAACCTCAGCATTGTCCTCTCAACTCTAGTCCAAGATTTCCAACCACTGGAGGTAATTTGAGTCAAAGCAATACTACAGGGTGTCCCAAATGAATATACCGGTATATAAATATACATGTTTCAAAAATTCATAATTTCAAAAATATTGAGCAGAATTTAAAAAAAAATCATTTTTAAGAAAATTTCAAAAGGTCTAGTTTTTTTTACAATTTTTATATTTTTCGATTATTTGCGATTCTTACAAGTAGGCACGACCTTAATACGAGGACCTTGACCCGACACCTAATTTTCTTAGTTGATTGGCATCCCCCGAGTGGGACCTGGAAATATTTTCGTGCAGAAATGAAGCACTTCTATTTTGGCCTATCTTCGAGAATTTTGAAAAAACTAATCCTCAGGTCTCGCGTTTGAAATTTTTGAAATCGTATGTTAAAATGCAAGTTGTTTCCGGTGTAGCAGGATGGGCGTACTACCCGGTTGGGTGTACTACCGTAGTACTTTCTGCCAAGGCAGGACGTACTACCCTCGGGAGAATTGTACTACCGTACCTCCTACCTAGGAT
>JAQFYE010000865.1:0-28515 GCA_034694305.1 Protaphorura glebata | reverse complement strand
TCTGCTTATTTTATCGTGAAAACATTTTAGGGCCGGCTCGGCCCGGCCCTGAATATTATCATCACCGCCTTGGCCCGGCCCCGCCCTTGTATCAGGAAAATTCGTCGGCCCGGCCCGGCCCTTGACAGTTATGCCAGCTTTTCGGCCCGGCCAGACCCTTTTCTAGGACCGGGCCGGCCCGGCTTTTCCCACCTCTAGTGAATATCAAAACTTAAAATTCACGTATAATTTGAAAATGAAAAAAAATACGAATTATTATTCTGAAATTAGTACTTACAAAACTGCCGAATTTAGGGACGCCATGTTGACTAAAATATTCTTGTAAAAAGTTGTTTTACATGCTACTAGTGTTAAACACAGTCAAAAAAAAAATTTTGACTCCGGCGGCCGCTCCGCGGGGGCCGGCGCAAGCGCCGGGCGTACACCCCGGCAAATCTTGTCGACGGGCACCCCCCCCCCCTGGCTCCTGGACTAGTTGTTCTATGCGCTTTTCCCACCCCTTTCTTCGATTCTTACCACCACCCCTCGCGACATACCATAGCTGAACACGTATTCTGGACTCTTAAATGGTAAATATATTAATACAAAAATGTTTGTTTATAAATAAATTTAACATTTGTTGACTTTATAAACCCCGGATTGTATTACGTATGGTGCGGATTTCGTTTTAAGATTTCATCTGCACATCCGCCCGTGTGTTGTTTATTTTTACTGTCTCCGATACATCGACTTTTTACCGTACTGCCGACAGCATCGAAATTGTTTATATTATCTATTTCACGTCATCTCGTGTGACAAGTCACATTTTAGGAATAAAATTAAGGATTAAAAGTCAGGGTTGCCACGCCGCGGTAACGGTTTCGACGAATTGGTAGGGCGATATCCGCGACCTTCCAATTCCATGCAATACATTTTAAATCTGCGAGACGGGTCGATTTCTATAGGTTTTCAATAAATTTATGCAAAAAAATATACAAATATCAAAATGCACACTTTCCCAATGTTAGCATTTTTCGGCCCGCATATTTCAATATTAGCTGTTCAGTTGAAGGTTGTACAGGGTTTTCCCGAGAAAGAGACCAATTCTTTGTTCATATTTTCGCATGGATACAAGAATTTATGTTATGGCCGGTGACATCAGTGTCATTGATACAATTGGAGCAGAAATCTTCTGTAATGTGTATGGCATTAAATGAGCTAATGAGCATAACAACTGTTTGTGAGTGCAATCCACAATAGCCACGACTTATCCTGAACAAATGATATCAATTGAGGGAAGGGTACATTTAGAAGAGATTTAAAACTAGAAGAATCGAAGTGCATGAGAGGTACATACATAAGTTTGAAGGAAGCGTTGGCAAAATCTTTTGTTTGATTCATAAAAAAGGATTTACGACTGTTGGAATAACTAATAATAATAGTACAAGGATGAGAATGACGGATGGGGTTAACTCATGGAATTTTAAACTCGTGAGAAGCAAAACAAGTTTTTTTTAATGTTCTCATCCTCTTCATTTCACTCTCAACAATTAAGTTAAAGTGATCTGTCTGTGGGTAAAGGCTGAATAATGCATTGGCATTGGTACAAACAGGACTGGTTTCAAGTGAACAGGCAGACAGACATTACGCAGATTGCAGATATACATTCTTGTCGTGTTCTTAACCTTTACTTTTGGCAAATAAATTAAAGCTTAAGAGTTGGCTCAAATAATATAATATCGTACATTTACAAAAAAAAATATGACATCCGCTTGCATCTGTATTGTTCAATGTTACAACACACCTTCCTCGGCTGGTCAGTTCATATCAGTGTGATCCTAATAGTTCGGTCGAACTCCGTAAAAAAATGGCGCCTTCCTTATTAACAAGGGAATGGATAAAATTCATATATATTTTAAATACCCTTGGATATATGCAAGGGAGGCTAGTCTTTGGAAGGTATTTTTAATTGTTACGTTCTTTAATACATGCCGGTGTAAATGGATCCTAATCTGAGAGTATAAAACAGCAGGGATCGGGATCGAGTATCGAGTGCCAATTCCATAAGCTATCACCTTCGAAATATGTCAAAATATTTTGAGTGTCACGTTTTTTCGTATTTCGCAGTCAGCACCTTCCAAGACTTCAATTCCATTCCTGAAAGTCTTCTCGTTTAAAAAGTTCATAAAAAGATCTCATCAATTGATTTGGCACAAAGACATGTTCATGTTATGTTTGGATTTGCCATATTAGTTTTCAGTCAGGTTCGTGGAATTCAAACTCCGGCTGAGAAAATACTGTCCCAGGCGTGTAGCAGATAGAAACGACAAACTTACAGAAATATAAACGAAATTGTGCTTTACAATGGAGAAAGTCCTTGTAAAAGTATAGTACAGTAAAAGTTTGTATGGATATCTTCTGCATCCGCCATCCTCCGTCTGAGTAATTTGGTGAAAATTTTGTACAAATATTGGCTTCGTCCAGTCCGTCAAACTTTTCAGAATCAACTGTTGTGAACAAGCGGGCCGTGTTCTACGTAGGTCTTGCTATTGACCCGATTAAATGTCCACGACTAAAGTGGCTGAAACATTTTAGGTGGTCACTAATTGCAAGATTTGCCAATACTGATCAAAATATCAGTCTATAAAAGTCCCGAGTGACGGGAATACATATGTTAGATGGCAACTACTCAACGACTTGAGCAATTCACGACAGCTTAAGGCAATCATTTGTTTTCTTACCAGAATGTATTTCTCAGTGTCAGTTTCAGTTACCCCCGAAAGTTTAGCAGTTTGCACGCTGGAAATACACGGGTAAGCATGTGCTATGTCGTATAGTGACTTTCACTTTTGCTTTCACTATGCGGATTATCACACGCCGACATGTGTATTTCTAGCCGCCAAACGATTAGACTTTGAGGGAAAGACCTTCGCAAAAGTTGTTCAGAAGGTCAAGGGCTACGACATTCAAAAATCCCACGAATTCTAACAGCGTACATTTTCTCATAAGGTGAATGCGGTGTCCTTTCCATGATCCAATAGACGAACAGGAAAGTATGACCTCTCTCCTTTTCAATTATAATTCATTAGAATAGGTACAACTACGACAAGAAATGTAATATAAACAATTCGAGACAATGGAGTTTAAACCTGAAACAATAGCAATTACATAACCTTGATATATTAAAATCTCAGAAATCAGTTCATAATATTCAAGTCACGAAATTGTGCCATAAATGAAATTCCTCTAAATTAAATACGAAAGCAAAGACTACAGATTAAAGCCAAACCTTAAAATAATTTAGGGTCAACGGGCGTGGATATGCACAATAAGCACAACACCGGATAGAATTGAACACTTGTATTAACGCCTCTTTTCTACAAAACCGTAATTAACCAATTACCTACGTACGTACAAAAGTGATGAGTTTTAAAGGTCAAAATGATGTAGTGGAGTTCAATGATGCCTAAAAAGGCAGCTCAACTCACTCACATAAAGTCTACCTTTTTTGAGTAAAACATCATGAATTTTTTGGGTTCATGCAAATGGACAGGAGAGGATGGATGCCTGCAAGATTTCACTTGACTTCAGAATCTTGATTTCTTGATCTTCAACTTATTTTTTCTTCTTATTTGCGTTAAGTGATTTTTTAAATACCACAGCAGTGCAAAGCACAGAGTTCACGGATTCATAAAAAGTAAATCACTTATGTCTTCCGGCAAATGCGAGCACAACGGGTAAAACGGCTACTCTAATGGGTCTGAGGTGGTTCTGATTGACACTGACAGATTTCTCTCATCTAGTTGTCAACTTGATTGCTTTTTAGAAATTAATCATTTCATTTTAAACTAGTTTTTACACCTGCAAGGGTTAGAGTTCAGTCCAAAAAATTACGCATTCTTTTGAAGAAAATTGGGATGTTAATAAATATATTGCGTGGCCACCTGGCCACTGTTCAACGTCGGAGATTGAGTGAGTGATTAATGTGCAATTTCAGATTGAGCGACTAATCGTGAATTAAGATAGTTAAGGGTTGAATGTTGTAATTATTTGGGAAATGCATTAACATTAATTGACAATTACAGCAAAGGCGTGGTCAAACATCATAACGTAGATTTCGTAAAGAATGTAGTTTATTTCCATCCCGCTCTTTAAGGAAGGTACTGCAGTACTGCAGTAAAAAAATACGTCCGAAAAATTATTTTTAAGCAACCATCACAACATGTGCGCCAAATAAATCAAACCCCGAACATAGCTTGGAGGCAATGGCGGACGGGATGACAATGTGAAATTTGGCAAGTTCCGCGAAGATATTCACTCAAATCACACATGTTCGTCAATTTACTTAAGGACTAGTGAGCGCTTCATTTACAAAACATTAAAAATTGCATAGGACTGCTAGAATAATGGAGTTTTCCGTTCAAACTTTTTTATTTTGCAATGAACAAGAACGCTGGAGACAATTTCTGGGGAAAGTGGTTGTTAATGTTTGTACACAATTACTTTAGGAAAGTGAACAGTTTGTACTGGTTAAAATTCAACAGTGAGCCAAATTAAAATATGGTTAGTTCAGAAGTCCCCTTATCTCTCAGGCGTTACTCCTCGTTTCTTCAAAAAATCCAAACTATCCTTAAATGTAGCGTTTCTGGAATCTTCGAACTTGTTCGCCTTCACATTCGAATAATCGAGTCAACTAATTCTACCTGTCCTAGTACTAGATTTCTCTACTCTGTTGCACGAAAACCGCTCGCTTCATCTTAAATCGTAAATCTTTCGTCCGAAGTATTAAGCAGTAAATTAAATTTTATCATATCTTAAATATGTTCCAGTTCAGAAGAAGTAGAATATGAGTAAAAATGTAAGAATCATTTCCATGAACTGCGTTTAGAGTGAAAATTTCTTCTTTGTCATTTCAGACATGACATGTCACTGAAAATAGTCAAATTCATATCATTACTAAAGATAATATATGTACTAAATAAACACAGAAACATGAATGTTGTCCTCATGGGTTATAAAATGTAAAAACGCATGTATATTTTTGCAAACCCAAAGTTGTTCCGCACGGCTGAATTCACTTTGGAGTTCGACGGCTTCGAAAATCCTTCCTTATGTTTTGGCTCATAATATTACACACAAGCAAAAATTCTTACGGCGCGGCGGCTTCCGTTTCCGTCCCGTACAAGGTACAGGTACTCCGTATATGAAATTAACACCACATGGATTTTGCAACTTCAGCCCGTTCGTTCATTTCAATTTCATTTCCTCGTACAACTAAAAAAGTGAGGACTTGATTTTATCCAGTCAAGTGTGTTATGTCAGTTTCAAGTATTCGGAAGCACCCAACCATATTCGACAACACGCAATCGTCCAACTGTTTTCTCTCCATCTCAACTCAACTGTTTCAAAAATCATGAATTCATCCACATTAATATTAATTCAATTTTAAGGGTTTCGAACGACAAGTCATAATCGCCCAATGAAGTCCTAGGTTCAATTCCTGGGACGGTCATGACAAGAGTTCCTATTTTGAGGGTATTTTTTTTACGATTTTTCTACTTTTTCCAGAATATAACCGAATTCCCAGGCACAAGTGCTCATAAGCACATGGGCACCCCATTAATGATTTTTCTTGGTAATTTTTGATTTCGAGCCTGACTTCTTGACCACAGATCCTTGAAAATTGACCGCTTGACCTTGAATGAATGGGAATAACACATTTAATGTTAAGCTCGAACAGCTGATTTCTGTGCAGTTAGCCGTTTTCAAGATTAGATAGGGTGCCTCAGGTTTCATGATACTCTTGGGTCTTGAGTCCGAGTCCAATCCCGTAAAAAAGAAGCTCATTCAATTTGAACTTTTTCTTGGCTACATGCCTCACTATGTACATTTTACATTGTAAATAATTTTTAAAGTTTTGGTTGAGAGAACATGAGAGACACGTTTCTCGCCTCCGCTGATCTACTCCTTTTTACCATTTTGATTCTTTTTGTGCCGTTCAAAATAAATGATTATCCCTCTGGTTCCACCCACTCATCTCTCACCTATAATAATACACATTTTGGCTGTAGTTACACCTGTACCTGTACCTAAATCAATTATAAATCACTTAAGACGGTCCTTCCTTCAAAACATATTTCAAACGGTTTCAGCATTTCTTTGAATCATATGCCCCACGGAATTGTAATTCAACTACGGATGAACACAAAACGGAAGCAAACCGGATCCTTCAATGAACATCTTGAATAAAAAGTCAGTCCTACCGTAAGCACGCGGCTCCTTACCATTTTACTATGTGCGGAGTTCTATCCCTAGGACCGGCAATTGTTAATTGGTTGTTCTAATGAGTTTTCGTCAGTGCAATTTTTAGAGGTACCTACCTCCCTTTCGCCAAATGGGAATGTGGGAGGTCTAAGTGTAGTGAGTACCGGGTTTTAATCCAACAGGACCAGGGTTCTATTCCAGGTTTTCCACTTTCCAATTCCTTGTACGGCTGGGCGTTCGCACGGTACATGATTCACAGAAATTTTGGCTTAATTGTCTGGGTCGATGGCGCTTCTAAAGAGAAATCACTTCGTTGATATTAATTAAGGCCTACGAGAAAAGAATACGTCAAACTGGTAAAGCAACCCAATCTGTACAGACAACAATATTTGCCCATGCATACTGCGAAAGTCATTTAGTAAGGGTATAATAATATTATTCAAATTACTTAAATTTTGGGATATCCATGACTTATTCTCACGATTGTGCTCGGAATGTAAGCGAATCTTTATCACCCATGCTATGTCTTAACGCATTCCACACCGCACGGATGTGAGATAATTAAAGGATAAGCAAACAAACAAATTTATGGTCAAACTGCAATTTCTACTACATGCAACCGACTCACAACTATTTCTCCCGGCGAAATGAATAAAACCAGGTGTCGATTTGACGTTTCCTGGACCGCAGGCAACTTCCCAACTTCCGTCCTTTAGTATGTATTTATCATATTTAATATGCACAAAAAATAAAGTTTTTTAACACTTATTATAAGCCATAAACTCATAAACACGGAGAGGACGGAACTCCTTCCACCGAACGAGCATCCGCTGCGCTGCACTGTACTGTAACGTACGAAAAAAAGTTACGAGTTACGATTAGTCAGGTAAAAAATGAATACAAACAACGTGTTAGCTTACGATGGTTACAAGGGAAGTCCGTTCTCACGTAAAACTTATCGCAAGTACAGAAAAGCGCACAGAACTTCAGCAAAATGTTGGCCGTTGGATTTGGCTGCATTTTTAATATGTAGCCATTGATGTCCTGAACTACTTTCCTGAAGGTTATACCCCGATAAGTCAGCCGTTTGGCAGCTGGAATACTTACATGGGATAAATTCGCTTTGTAAAGTCGTAGGGATCCGTGATAGAGTCATGACGTCCCGAAATGTGTTTCTAGGACTTATCGGGGTACGACCTTCACAAAAGTTGCTCAGCATGTCCTGTGGCTACAATATATCAAAAATTCAGCATTTTTGAGCAGAAGGAATAGTTTCAATATTATGCTTTAGTTTGTAACAGTAAATGTGGTTTCCTTGTTAGTAGTGTTTTTATATGAGCTTCGTCAACACTAGACTGGGATAAGGACTTCCCTGTGTAGACTGCTATGGTAACTCCTTTAGGCTATTGAACTCTTCCAGCCAGTTTTCACATTGGGCATACCCGGTCGGTCATTGTTGGGATGATTCAATCATGGACTCAAGGCGAGGAACACAAAAACCCACTCTTTATAAGGAAAATAGAAGAAAAACACACAAGGTCTTCTCACAAAAGGAAGGAAAGAAGAATGGAAAAGGGTGAAGCTTTTATTAGGAATTTTATTGAAGGCGACTACCAATTGATGCACGAATGCCTTAATTAAGCTCATCCTCTAGGCACGGACGGTCCTGCAAAATTAAATCATGCAGTTTTCTCTTAAAAAATGAACTACACGATTCAGCATTCACCTGGTCATTTCTAAGAAATGCAAAATCCAAGTCAAAATTCACAGAAATATGAAAGACATTTTTGGCTCGGAACTTAATTAAAAAAATGTTTGTATTAATTAACATGTATCTCGAACGGAACGGGTGAATAATATCCGCTGGATTTTCTCTATAGAAGTGGTACTTCTTTTTATTTGGATTAGGGGAGGTAACCCTAGTAGTAGTGCGACTACAAAGGACAATACCCTATCAGAAAAGTAGGTGTATATATGCTGTCCGGAATTAAGCAAAAATGTATTTTAGTATTGGACATTTTTTCGAATTATGATGTAATACGCCAAATTGTTTAGTCTGGGGAGGTACCCCTAGTAGTGGGCGCCGAACACTGGAGGTTGTACTCGGAACATGTTACCAATACTGACTGAGGTAACACATTCACACATTCTTTGTCAAATAATGGCTTATCGTGTACATATCCTTGAGGTAAAATGCTGACAACTGCCAACGCTGCTAAGCGGGTTCAAAATTTACGGTATAGTATAGGGAGATATTTCAGTGGCTATATTAGCTTCCGTAAAGCAAACATACGTTGCGAGCCCAAGAAGATCGAGCCCTCCTCATATCACAAGGGATTGATTGCCGGTACCGTACCATTACTTTATGACGGACAAAATTATAACAATAATGACCATTGATTGTTTTGAATTCTTGAGAGTACGTGACTTTTAGCATACAAGTTCCAAATCAGATGGCTTGCTTGCCATATGCCATGCCCGTTTTAAGTTTTGAGCTGATCCCAAATAATGTTTTACCCCTTTGCCTTAAGGCATCAAAGAAAGTAATCAAACTCACCTGTCGTGTTTCGTGTATATCTCTCACGCTTTTTTACCTTCAGTTGAATTTTGTAGTGAGTCTTGGAGCAACTCTTCAGTGTCTTGTTAGATCTCGGTCTTGGTTAACGACAACGTTCGTTGAATTTGAATTCAGGCCAGGTGCACATGTTTCTGTGGTTTAATGCTCCGTAATTTTCCTTGTTGTCGAATTAAATCTAAACCTATTTCTGGCGTGGTTTCAAATTATACGACGCACCTCATACGGCCATACTTTATTTTATGAATTTCAATAAAAGTTATAATTACTGGTGAATTTATTATTTGCGGACGTCCATGTGTGGTGGGAGGAAATAGAAGTTATGTTGTGTGTTCGTAAACCGGCGACCCTAAAATTGCGATAACAGTAATAGTTAAGTTTTAATTGCCAAACCTAATGGATGCATTAAAAAGATAAATTTTTCGACTATAAGTATTATTCGACAAAATTATAGAAGAAATTCGGTGAAACCATGCAGTTGGAGTTTGGAGTGTCATCTTTTGTTTAATACTCAAGATTTGGAAAGGAATATAACTTTTGGAATAGTTGGACCATTTTTGGAATTTTTGAAAAGGGATGTTCTTGGTGAACAGTATTTGGTCCCAACAGCAACCAGAAGAACTCGGAATCATGAAGGACTATTTGAATGACGATATGGAGATCGCTATGAAGGTAAGATTATTATAAATAATATTTATATTCTCATTATTAGTCCAATTTGGTAGTGCACTAATGTATTCGTCAAAATGAGGTGAATTCCAAATATAAATGCAGGGTTGGGAGTTTTTTCCCTCGCAATGAGCCATAATTTGACTCAGAATGTGTGATATCTAAATTCTGTCATGATCCCGCAACTCAGGATTGATCTTCTCCCGTCGTTTTTTCTCTCTATACTATTAGGGGTACCTCTCCTGGGCCAATTCGAAAGCAAAAATTAGTGATCAAATTTCGCTTTTGCCTACGGATTATCGGCTAATGTAAATGGATGTGTGTTTTGTTTAATCGCTCGCTCCCACCCCTTGTCCAAACCTGGTCAAGGATTCTTTCCGCTTGTCAAAACCGATTAGATATTTAGTTGCTCGTCAATTGTTTTTTTTTAATTTAAAAACGAATAATGACAACCTTGCTCAATTTATAGTTTAAATGGTTTAATGTTTAAAATGAAGGTGCAATTTCGCAATTTTGCACCTCTTGATTAGACTGGCCATTTTGAGATTTCCAGTTAGATTTATTTTTGACAGTGAAGCGCCGCCCGTAATAAAATGTTGAGTGCTAACGGCTGACGATTAATCTTTGGGAGATGATTAACCTGCCTACGCTCCTGGCCTTTCTTTTTAAAGTGACGGATTTCGTCACATGGTCATAATCCTTAACGGTAAACGTAATCGTCATTCCACTATATGCATGTTCATTTTTCTTCAGCTCTTTTTATGTTCAAACGATTATGGGATACAACTATAAAGACAAGTCTGTAAAAATAATCAAGTCAAGTCACACGGCCAAATGGTCAGACCTGACCGGCCCGGCCTTTGTCAGTAAACCAAATACCAAACTATTCTACAGTACGGAATTGAAGGAGGATTTCGTACTTAGTTTTAAACATTAAATAGCTTGTCCGCCGTTCATCACAGAAATTGTCCTTAATGAGGTTGTGCTAGTAATAATGGGTGTCCTGAACTTTTTTCTAGTCATTTTGGTCAAGAATGAATTGAAAAGGAGTGAGCAGGATTTCATTTTGGAGTTTAAAGATTAAGTTCAAGTCGTCAGATTTAAAAATCTTTATAGGAAAAGCTTCTTTTTATTAAAACTGAACAAGATCACTTTTTTAGTTCGACAAAACGATGTGATTTTCGCACACAATTATTTAATGTCATTTCCAATAACTATTTTGTTGCAAAAATTCAGCTTGGAAGATTTAGTTTCACCAGAAATCCTAAACCTTTCTGCTAATCTCTGGCTCACAATTTTGTTTGCAATCGCAATTAGGGTTTTGAGAGTAATGGCATCTATACTACATTTTGGTTAAATATTAATTGAATGGAAGTGAAATTCAAGTAGGAGATATGGCTTAAAGATTACACGGAGTAAGGAATAAGTTATTTTAACACCTTCACTTTTATTAACACGCAATTTTACGGTCACAAGTAAAATATTTTCTAGTAGGAAGTTAAAAATGCACTTTGTTTTAAACATTCTAATGAAATTATTCTGTGCCATTCACAATAATTTCTGTTCTCAGAATTTATAGCAAAGACAATCCAAAAGACAGAACCACATGAATGGATTAATTAAATAAGAAGTAAAACCGTGTTCATTAATAATTTTGTAAACCACCATTTATACTACAAATCTTGTCTGCACTTTTGAGGGAAAGTTGTGAGTATCATATCATATCATGTCATAAGATAGATATTCATATCCTCAGTTCCTCAGTTGAGTCTACGTTAAAATAAAATCATGATGAAGTGTCAAGTTAATGAAATGCATCAGGAGGTACATTTTTTGTAAGGAATGCAGGCGTCTTTGTGAAGAAAGATTAGAAAGCTACGAGCCACTCGCTCCTTGTCTGCACTACATCATCATCATCATCCTCACTAATGCATCACCTAGTCATGCATTCATAAATTCATAATGAAAATATTATTACAATTATCATTAAACTTGGTTTATGATCCAACAAGGAGGTTTTGACAGTTTAAATGGTTGGTTAGGAGTTACAAAAGTGGTTTCAATTTTCTGTGCAAAAATTTCTGTTTTGGGAAAATCGTTTTGTGTCTGCCTACCTGTCACTTAAGAAAAATTCACACGACGAAATACTTCACAAGTGGTTGGCAGTATTATCACGGAGATATAGATTACATGATTTTAGAAAAGTTTTACTTATTTAGTTTCTATTATAATTGAAGCTACAATGTTGGAATTAGAAGAGAATTGGCCAGATTTATGGATTTCTCCCACAAAGCTTTGCCAAATAAAGACATATCCCAAAAAGCCATATCCCGGGAAACCATTAATTTATTAAAGTGTTTCCAGCATAGTTTCGTTATTTTGAATTTTGAGGATTCGTCGGAAGATTTAATTGCAACGTTTCAAATCCTGTGCAAAATAAGCCAAAGTACGGTTAACTGTATGCAGCATGGCATAGTACGATACCCTACCTGCACCAACATGCCCTAACTTTGGCCAATTTTATTATTTTGCATTCAGCCTATTTTTACGGCACGTTTTGGAGATTTCGGTAGAACAAGCTAAAAGTGACTGAAAATTGTCTGACTCAAAATCGAAATGTTATTTTCTAACAAATCAGTGACGACAAATTGTTCTCCGCGCGTCAAGTGACCTCTGCTGTCAACATCACCCGTTTCTCGAGGACGACAAATTTGTTATAGCGTCGTCGAATCTATCTGCAGCAGTGTTAACCGAGTAAAAGTTGAGATTCGGTTGATTATACCATAACCCCCAAACTACTTAATTAATCATGCATAAATTAAAAATTAGATCATATCACCAATTAAACAAAGGCTGATACAGCACACCTAGTGATTGGGTTCCAAGCTGTGCAGTTCCGCGCAGGCACAGAACAGTACGCACAGGCACAAAGACATTAGCGCTAACACTCTGCAATCAAAGGAATAAATTGTTCACAAAAACCACAGGAGTTTATGGGAGTGTGCCGTCGGTTTCCCATGACAATTTGCAACGTTTTCTTCACATATATATTTAATGTCATGAACACAATTTTCTACTCCTTAGCGTCATGTCCATGTCCACCCAGTTTGAAGTTTGTTCGACTGTACTTGGTTCACATGCAAAATTCATAACAGAATATGGCACGAGCGAGAGTTTGAGTGATTACCATTAAGTCGCGATGAAGGGAACTCCATGCCACGCCTTATGATTAATTCTATTTTTATATCATGACTGCGAGAAAACGTCAAAAGTCATCACAGATTCCATTAAATAAGTCGGCAGATCAAATTGATAGTGTGTATTGAAGCCAGATAATAAAAAAATTGTGGTATAGGCAGCTCCTTATCATTTCGCCAAGTGGGGATTTTATTCCCATCAGATTCAGAAGTAAGGAAGGTTGAAGGTGGCCTTTTTCTACTGGAGTTTTTCCCTACTACTAGGGGTGCATTTTGTAGGATAAATTGAAAGTCGCAGGACTATATCGAACTGCGAATGTTAATGTCTGTCTCAAAACAATAGAGACTTCAGACGTCACCAACAAATCGACACTTATAACGTTGTCATGCGAATTAGTAGAGATATACGTGATAGGGTGTTCCTAATCGTAACATATATTAACTGATGACCACCTAATGGGTAGGATTGTCATATTTTGCAACACCCTGACATGAATGACCAGGAATGCCAGTATCAACAACTTGTTATTTTTGTGACGTCAGAAGTCTCTATTATTTTGAGACAGACATTAGTGTTATGTTATTTTCTAATGCGTCCGTTTTTGCATTTATAATTCTTAAACGTAAAATTGTAATTGGAATGATAAGTTAAAGGTCATATTGCGGGGTCGATTAAAATTACATAACTTGAATTCATTTTGAAGCTTCCATTAATGGTAAGAATCGTGATTGTGTTTAGCTACCGCACCGGATCCTCAAGGAGACAATTACAATTTTACTCCTCTGCATTTATCGTGTCGTAACCTGAACCACGCGGATCTCATCTAATTGCATTGCAATAATGTTCATGGCCACGTTTGCTAAAATAAAAGAGGTTCATTAAGAAAAAGGAGGATCCACGAGGGAGTAGAACAGAAGAGAACAACCGTTGTTATTGTTAGCCCATTTCCATTCAATTCTATTGTTATTCTTTATGGGTGACTGGGAATCGTAAAAATGTCACGATGGTTAGTTGGACGACATTTGATTGCACGGTAGGAGATCTGGTGAGATTCACCGCAAATTGCGGTTGTGATTGCGACACTTCTACATTTCTAAAGTAAACAGAGAATGACACGGTTTTGATTTAAACCGATGACACCAGACAAAAAATAAAGCTTATGAAAGTCCGGATTAGAGCTAGCGCCCACGGCTTTCGCATGTACAAAGAACTGAATCATTGGGATTCTTAGGACAATATGGCTTCGCCTTCGCCGTTATCTGAAGCTTATGTGATATACTGCTTGGATAGATAATAACAATCAGAAGCTTTTTAAGTAGGTAGAAACAGTAATGAGCTGATGACAATTGGTAGGGCGTAGTAGAGCATTAATTGCAGAACAATGAGTATGTGAGGCATCCTTGGCAATAATTTACATTGATTTGAGAGCTTAAGATTTTTATGAATAAAAAATTCTGGCAGATGATGTATATATTACAGTAAGCCCGAGAAAATCTGAGATAGGTATTCAGTAGAGAATCTTATGAAAGATCTAGGGAGTTTTCCAGCTGGAATATATATCCTATGCCTACAGTGGCGCTGACGACCTAATAAGTATAATTCAGTATTAAAAGACTCCACAATTTTGGCGGACTTTGGAACCGTACATACTTTGATAAATTCGCCCAAAATACTTTTTTGAATCTACCGATGATGCTACCGTATTTGCTGTATTCGATTCCCGGGTTCTATTAATAAAAACACGGTTTCCAGGTCAGTCGCTTTCTCTACTTTCTCCATATTGGTGCATGGAGAAAATAGAGAAAGTACCCGCGTTATAATGGAGACGACAGGATTCGATTAGAGCAAATACCGTATTTCTTGCTGCTGTATTTTTTTTAAATATTTCTCGCCCGCGGCCCGGTTTGGAAAAACTTGATTTTAAACCGGCGAAGAATTCTGTGGAAATAATCTGGGATATATTCCAATTAGCTGCAAGGATCAACCGGTCGAACAATATTTTTAAAGTGGTATAAAAATATAGCAAAAACGATAGATTGGAAGGATTTTTTGGAAAAAAATGTTTTGGGCGTGTTAAAGTCGAAGAACCGTTGAAATATCCACACTTTAGATTTCATTTTAAGTCGACTTTTACTTGAGCAGTCGTCAACACCGGTACATGCATTGTACGTGAAAACCTTCCGAGATTCTCCAAACAATGCATATCTCAAGTTATGACCGTCTCATCTTGATTTGGGCTGCGGGGACTCGGTGTATTTCTCACTTTTTGGTGGTCTAGCGGGTAATAGGTTTATAATTCACTCTGTATCATCCGCACTACAATACATACACTATTGGATTACCGACAGATAATCAAATCATACGAACGAATGCAATGAATTGAATGAGGCATGAGTTTGCTAAATCAAAATCCTACACCTTGAACAGGTTCAATTCAATTCAATTCCTCTGTCATGAGAACCAAACCAAACATTCTTTTCTTACCATTCTGTTCAATACTGTTCGATGCGCCATGCTCTAACGCTGAACAGATTTGTGTGACACTCGATCAGATATATCTCAATCTTGTCTTAACATTATTGTCCCGTCATGACGTCTGTTATGGAATAGAATACCGTACAGACAATCAAAAAATAATCAGTCTTGTACATCTCATCCAATCACAATTATACTTGCCCTTGTTTAACAATCTCAATATCGTAACATTTTTTACAGCAGCGCCGCGGTGGATTAAAAAATGACTCTTATATGTTCATAAGTACGTTCTGAACTGTGATATCGTTAGACGTTATTGAAAAATAGAACCATAACCACCGGTTGGTTAAAATAAACCGCGCAAGCGCTATGTATAATGCGGATTCCACTGATAGGAGAGAGAGAAACTTGTCTGAACCGGATGTCGATTATCTCTGACCGCCAAGGACTAATTGAGAAGCGAACTACCCGTAGACATACTACGCATTAGAATACTGAAGTTGTATTGACTTCTCTTATATACCGCTACGTTTTGACCAGGTTTAAATACGAATTTGTCTGAACCGGATGTCGATCATGTCCGACTACCAAGTGATATAGGGGAGCGAACCACTATTTCATGTAGGAGTTGAGATTTGTAGACAATTTCTTGTGTAGTGCCGTGTAGTGTGAGCGCACTTTATACACCGCTTGTTGTCAAACATTTTAGGTCTGAAGACACAAATTAGATCTACTCTGTTTCTGTAAATACTTAAGTGTGTCCGAAGTATTAGACAATCACCTATCTATAAACGCATTTTGAATAGCAAGAAATTAGACACATTTAAAATAAATACTTATCTAAGTTTTTCGACATCGTGAATTTGTGTGACTTGAACAAGATCGATGGTACTATATTAGTTTTGACTCGCCCTGTAAATTGAGATCAAGTTGCGGATACATGGTATAAATTCAAAGCAAGTTTGTTTTGGTCATGTGTGTCTTTTTTAAAAGGTGTGAAGCAACCCAAAACAACAATTTACACGGATGAGTGGCCAAGTCGGGAAGTACAATACCCTTTAATTTCAGCACGGCCACGGCCCTATACCTGTCATGTCTCAAATCTGCATATTCTGTTATACATTCAGTGTGTGAGAATGTGTTAGGGTGTTGGCTGAATCAAATGGATGGGGGAAAGCCGTGACGACCGGAACACGCCCAAATTAATGGTTGTATACAATCATGTGGGCATTTACATGATAAATACTCCCTCTGTCGTCATAATATGTTTTTATTATTAGGTTCATGCTAAATGAAACGCTTAAAATGATTTATGGCATTCCAAGTCGGTCATTCCGAGAATCAAGTACTTTTTTAAGGACATTACTAAGGATTGAACCCAAACTTAATTCTGGTCTGGCATGGGGAAGAGAATTGTGATTGACTCGTATGCATTGATGGCGCTCACCCAAAACTTCAAAATTTCAAAAGAATTACCAATTTAGAAAAATTGTAAAGTGGTTTTAGCGACACTTTTCTTGAAATTTTGAATTTTCATTTTTACCGTAAAATCCAGATTACAACGCGGGTATTTCTCCGACTTTCTCCATATAACTTAATGGTGAAATTGGTGAAAGTCTTTAACCTGTGACATTGCGTGAATGAATAGAGCTCCCGCGTTCTAATCGGAATTTTACGGTATATCCACTTCACATTGGGCCATATTCCCTAGCGCACTTTGACAGATACGCCGCTGTATATTTCAAGTTGCTCAGTTGGTAAAAACTTATAAAACCGCTAGGCCTTTGGTTGGTCAACAGTTCAACGAATTGAGTGCTGGGCTTATTCCATTAGATCCCAAGTTCAATTCCTGGTCGGACCACTAGCAAATTTCGTGTATGGTCGGGTATTCACACAGTTTAGTTGGTCCTCAGTCCTCAAATCTTGGTTTGATTACCAGGGTCGATGGGGCCTCTAGAGTAACTTCTGTAGAAAAGAATCACCACATTGATCTCAATTCAGGTCGGGGAGCCAAGAATTCGTTCAACTGGAAAAGTGCGAATTTGAACTGAAGAGATTTAATTGAGTAGTATAACAGTAACTTCAAGCTTGACTTTGTACCAGACATTTTATTAAAATCTCATTTTTTTTTTGAAAGTTTAGTCATTTGTCTAAAATATTGATTTCCAGATTGTGATCGTGGGGAACGGGTCAGTTGGAAAGTCTTCGATGATACAACGGTTCTGCCGAGGAATTTTTACACGTGATTATAAGAAAACGATCGGAGTTGATTTCCTGGAGAGAATTATGACGATAGACGACAGTTCCGTGAGACTAATGTTATGGGATACGGCCGGACAAGAAGAATTCGATGCGATCACTAGAACTTACTACCGTGGGGCCAATGCTTGTGTTCTGGCGTGCAGTATAGCGGACAGAGATTCCTTCGAAGCACTTCCAAAGTGGAAAACAAAGGTAATGACATTCTCAGATAAGTTCACTCTGTGGATTTCCGGTTCGGTCTCTCATTACACAGTCCGCTTATTTATAACAGTTTTTTCTGAAAAGTTTGACAAAATAAATTCTTTTGGCTGATTTCATGCGCCAAATACCATGTACACCATATTTTTGTACAAGCGAACTCTATAATTCGTTAGGTCGCGTGGTCAATTTTGGTAAGATAGGCACTAGAGATTTTAATATGAGGCTGAAGTTCAAGATAGATCATAAACTTGTTATGAAGGTTAAGATCCTCATAAATATCTCACAATTCCTTATCCTTACAGATTGCTTACGTGACCTTTTGGCAAACCTTAGAATTGCTTAATTTAATTTACTTGTAATTTATTGACATGTTGTGTGCAATGGTGCCAGGTCATAAATTGTACCGCTACGCGAGCACGTGTCAATGAACAATTAACCCACACAAGAAGTGTGGCTAAGTTCACAATTCGTCAATTAGTAATTCCTGTTCAGTCATATGAAATATGATAACGAGCTCGTTAGTTGTCCATACGATTTACGAAGTCTAGTTGTAAAATTGAATTTGTGAAAGCAAAAACGTCGAATTGCATTTTCGTTATAAGTAAACGTAATGGATATCAGAATTTCAATCGTAACTCGAAGAAACAATTTACAGCAATTAGTACTCGCCATGCCATAGCCATAAGGCATGCTAATTCATGCACATACTGATTAGCGGGGAGAAGTTGTTGTGAATAAATATCCAAAAACCACTGATGCGAACCATGTCTGCCCAAGGAACCAAACCCTTACATGGAAAAGCAATTAATTCAGAGCAACCACAAATTTAACTTTTATTAATTTGGTGAAAATTAATGACCCGCGATATCTCTCTCATCGTGAGAGTCTAATTACGGATAATAATTTCTCATTTTCTAAGCATTATGGCGCAGGTCCAAATTCCAAAATTATGTCTGACGTATTAAACTTTGTTTTCCCGGCCGACTGATTTTTTTTAATGTTTTAACCCAGACAATTGACCTCAATTTTACTTCAGCTTCCCACCTCAGTGATTTCCCAATTTAGTTTAATTTTATGTCGGAAGAGCTCTAATGAATTATTGCCACTAACAAAGTACCCGACTACAAGTAAAACCTGGATTCCATATGTGTCTTGGGTGCCAAAGAAAAGAATTGGACGGAAGTTTATTCTAATTTCAGTCAAATTTGTCTGTAATGTTTCAAAAATTTTGAAAATGGAATCAAAATTTCGAAACCAATCGGCATATTTGGTTCGCATTTGGCATTTAAACCTAATGGAGCTAGTCTTTGCATGCAAAATAATTTCCTTGTAAGTTTGAATGATTTGCTAATTACAATGCAACTCATCCTCCGATTTTCTTGCTATTAAGACAAAGTGAGAATTAGAACTAGTGCGCTGAGGTTGGCCGCGTTAATTTCTAAGCCGAGGCATGCAGCCCGCCCAGCTGTGAAATTAGGGACATGATATTCAAGTGTGTCCACCACCATGGATGGTTTAGATTTTTCTTGGCATTCCAAATCGTAACAATACAATGGGAATGATGACCGCAAAAAATTCTCTTCTCCGATTGTCTTCTTAATTGCGAACAAAGGAAATGAAGTGACGCGGTCGGCCAGGAATAGACAGAATATAAAATGACAACAAAACTTAGGATGAGTTGCACAAAATTTTAATTCATTTTACGAGTCCAAATCTTCCTGGCCACATTTCTCTGCTCAATACAACAATCAAAGAAATCAAGAGCAAATTCGTTTTGTCCGCAGTGCAATGTCCATCCGATTCAAATTGTACAACGATAGACGGATTAACACTACAAACCACATACAAGAGCTTAAAATATATCCCCATTGTTGTCTTGTCACTTCGAAGTAGTTTTGTTATCCTGCTAACCAGATGTCAACGAAATGAATTGCCGTCATTTGAAATTTAATGTCGTTGAAAAAGAAATCCAAACTCCCCAGGAATTCGTCGCAGAGAAAGGAAAAAAAATATTATATTTTAAGCATTTTTCTAAACTGCATTGTCTGTAAAAGATTAAATTTTTCCGGAAAGTTTACAGAATGCAACTATTATCAAAACTAATATGGCGTCACGTTGAGCAAAATAATGTGCGAGTTCTGAATTATCACGAAACAATTCTAGAAGAAAAATTTTAAGAGTTAAATTAGTTAAGAAGTCGGAATCAATAACACCAACCGATAAATCAGTTTACTTCTTTTAGTGTTGTTGTGGGAGCTATGAAGCTGACGTTGTTAGCCTATAAGGTATCAACTTTCCTACCTTCCTACCGATTTCATAATCATTTTAATGAATTCCTACAATTAATCGTCAGTAAAATTATTGTAATTTTATTTGGTTTTTGCCTTTGGCCATGTCAATGAGATCTTGGTGTCGGCAACCCCACCCCAAGTGCATTTAGTTCATTTTATATTCATATAGTGATAGAGGTGCGTAGCGTTGGCATACAGTAGGTTAGCGTGTTTAATTTTGTCCCAAAAATTAAATGCTGACCGCAACTAATGCTAAATTGAATTAAAATTAAATATAACCTACGCCAAGTGAGGGTCAAAATCATCAGATAAGAAAAAATTGCATACAATACATACATAAATACAAAAATTAAGTTTAATTTTATGTGTAGCCTTCAGTTATTTTCTCATCTAGGTTCTATTTTAGTATTTGTTTAAGTAATTGCACAATTTCAATTAAAATAAAATAATCAAAAATCGACCCGCCTAATTGTAAACCACGGCTGTGCGTTACGTACAACCTACCACCAATGCCATAATTCAATTGACTGTAGCTGTAATGAACCAAAACGAATTCTGTTTGCGATTGTTTACCTTTCATGCATATCAGATCAGCCTGAAGAAATAAAATACGACGATGAGAACAAACAAATGAAATGACAACAATGCCTTGTCTGCTCTACGATTACGATTAGGATTACTTATTAGTGACATGAAATTCATTATCTTTGTGTGTTCTTTCTACAATTTTATGTAAATAACCCGAGGGACTCGCGTACAACTGTACATCCAATTTGGCATTTGTCAATCTGTCCGAAATATTATCATAATACCATTCATTCCTTCAGTTAGATCCACTTGAGATAATTGGAATTCCGCCATTCATTTCCATTATGCCATGCCTGTAGCGAATGTAAGTGTGGTTGTATTGTAAACACAAACAATTCAGCACTAACAAAAAATTTGAATATAATTTAATTGCAAAAAAACAAACAATGATTAAGCACACGTGATTACTGGCGGCATTAGCTACTGTTGTTTTATTTCACGATTAGCTACTGTATTTCATTTCCTCATAAAATTGTGTTGGGCTGTCATGCCGTCATGTTGCTGTCGAGCTTCGTATTGCGTGAGTCTTTTTTAATATAATCGACGACGGACGACCCACGATGAAGATAAAGATAAAATGTTTTCTGGAAGTTCCACAAACCCGTATGTCAAAACGTCGAACCTCGAAATTCATCAAATTTTGCCAAAATTAAATATATACTTAGGTACTACAATTTTTTTCATGAATTGTTAACTACTGGTACCGGTGCACGCATCCGTGCTAACTGTTCACTATAAGAACGATTAATGATACAAAATTCGAACATCGTTGGACATTTGGAAACTTAATGACTTTAAAATTAATTAAGTGCTTGTAGCTTTGTAGGAAATTAGAGAAATTAAAATTAAGATAGACAAAACATAATGTATAATTGATAACGTTAGAGAAACGGTGAAATAAGAACTTTTGACCAGTTCACTTGTAGATTTCACTTCATGACTAGTTGAACCAGCCACACGGAAATACAATTTGACAATTCACAAAAAAAAATAATCACGAACACGAACATTTACATTTTTACAAACATTAAATTGAATTCTTTCTTTTGATTTGTTTTAGGTGTGTCGAGAGTGTGGTGACATCCCAATGGTCCTCGTGGCAAATAAAGTTGACCTGCAAAAACAAGCTGTTGTTGACAGGTAAAATGGCCCATTAGTTTCGCACACCCTAAGCTTCATTTACACTTCCTTGCCTTTACAAATCCTCTTCCAATGTAATTACAATAATTACGATGGCTCTTGGTCACAGTCCTTAACGGCAATTAAGTGTTGTATCTTGTACTTTTGTACATTACAAGGATAAGCTAGTAATTGCTTCAGCGATAAACTATCTCAAACTACAAATCCGACAATGTAAAAGCACTCATCGTAAAGTAAATCACTTCAAGCGTCAACTCCAACTCTCCAACTCTTAATGAATTCCGTCGTCGTAACACTATTTCCTAATTTTTTTCCGGATGAAATTTTGAAAGATCTTAAGAAGCGTCTTATTAATTGACATTCAGTTAAAGGAAGGAAACATATTTGTATTCTTTTACTTGAAAAATGTCATTAACCTGACCCTCCTGTTTGAAATTTTTATAATTTACTCCAAGTGATCTCGCGTTGGCTTAAAATCACTGCTGAACCTTAACAGTGGTTTTCCGTAGATTTCCTCATATCTTTTGAGCTTCGATATAAAATTTTACTGGCATTAGCTGCAGGGATTCCAGGGCTTGTTGCTGGATTTTAATACTGATCCGAATTAACCACTAAAAATTACACCTTGTCCTTTTGATAGCGTGAATTGTAATTTATTGTCCACTTGGAATTTTACAAGACTGGGAGTTATAAAATACATTTACAAGTTCATTGCCCTTAAAATAATATTATTCAAATTAATCTCAAGTTCGACATTTCAATCAAGGTAGAGGAGTTTTATGGACGTCAAGCGTCTGGCGTCTTTCATTCACAATTCACGGACATGTAGTGAACGAAGTACATAATAATAAAATTATTTCACACGCAATGCTCCTGCACATACCATAGGAACACGTCACATCATAAACTTTTGTAATGATTGACAGATGCTCGCTAGACATTCGTTCTTTATAGTCATTGTTTTAACATACCAACATTATATTTCTTCGAATTCCCGATGAATTTTTGTGCAGGGTGGCTCAGATAGTCGTGGTTAGCTTCAACCCATCTGTTACGTTTATACTGACTTCTTCTGGTTCATTTAAAAATATATATAGATAATCTACATTTTACAGAGAATTTATTGGTTTACTTAGGCCGTGTATTGGCCGGATTTTTAAACGCGCGGTTGGTTTTTGGAGTACAAGAACATCATTGAGCCTACAAATAAATAAATGCGTCATTGTACTTATTTTTCTCTTATTTTCTGGAAACTCGTAGATCAGAATAGGATCCTGGCTTGAATCCGTCGGATCCCGGGTTCAATTCCTGGTGGACCCACTTCCCAATTCCTTGTACGGCTCGGTATTCACACGGTACTTGTTCCTCAGAGATCTTGCATACTTATCTTTGTCGATGGGGCCACTAGAGTAACTCCTCTAGAGAAGAGTCGCCTCGCTGATATCAATTCGGTTCTACAAGCTACGAATTCAGATGAAAAAGGCTGAATAGATTCAAATTGAACTGAATAGGTTCAAAAGGCTTTACCATTAACTTTAATTTACGTTGAGATTATGAACTGAACTACCCTAACAGTTGCGTGCTTCCACAACAAAAATTGAGTATTCCAGATGATACCAAAAGCGAACGCAATTGGGATTCCAAGTTCCAAGGCGAAGAAGATTTACAACTTGACACATGCATCTCTCGCAAAGTGAGGAACGAAAATTATTCCCGAACATGATTTGACTTTTTGTTTTTGCGAGAAATAAGTTGAAAATCCGGTCCATTCCAATTCTTTATAGTGCGATGTGGCCGGCCACGTTATGTCAGGAATTTTTAACCTCACGTACCGCAACCGCATCTTGTGCCAAGTGCCATAAATGCAAATCACGATCTTATTCGAATATGTCAATCGCATTTTGTATGAATGGATGAACCAAACGTGTATTAGAATTTGAGTATTATGACATTACAAGAACGGAAAACAGTTCGATTAAACGAGGTATTCAATAAAGGAGATTGACGCTAGGAATTTTGTGTAATTACGCGGTTACGGTTACGGCCACAGAGTTAATATTCTTCTTCCTTTCAATATAGCTCCGAACTGGAAGCCATGGCCCGATCCCTGGGGATCACCAAACTATTCAAGACTTCCGTCAAAGATGACCTAAACGTGACGACAGTTTTCAACCACTTAGCCCGCCAGTATGTCCAAGCCGTGATGGCCCTTACAGATTCTGAGGAAGACCCGCTAGATGACGATGAAGAACCACTTGATCTTGACCTCACAACCAATATCCCTTCATCTTATCCACTGTTCGGAAATCAAAACAACAAACATGCCAAGAACAACAATAAATCTAAGGTTCACAGTAATGGTAATGGCGTCGGGAATGGTATCAGCAACAATCGACACAATAATCTTCATCGACAACATCAACCCTTCATTAAGCAAAAAAATACTTCTCCATTCAGAAATCCAGTCATTCTTAAATCTTCTTCACAAACTCAACCTATTCATCAACTCCCGATTCGGAGTTTCTTCTCATCTCCAAAAAAGAATCTTCATCGGGAACATTTTGCTTATACTTTTTCACCCAGTGGAAATCATCACACACATTGGGACAACAATATGCCGTTTCGTTTAGATTTGGCCGATAGGGTTGGTCATAAGAAAAAACGAAAGGATGGAAGTTGTAGTATTCTTTAGTTATTATCATATCTTTTAAATTGTTTTAGTCTGATCTGATTCCATGAGTTCGTGATTTGTTTCAGATATATGATTTTAATTACAGTTTATTATAATCCGATTCTGCTTGGATCGATGTCTAATTCCTTCACTGATGGAGCAAAATATTAAATTCTTCAGAAATCTGAATGAGTCTCCGATCAGATCAGATATAATGTCTAATCTGTTAACTGTTAGGAGCTCAGATATCTGATCTGATGTATTTGAAGCAGTTTCGTAGAGTTTGATTCATGTATCTGATTGCATTTACAAGGAACTTTGGGCGATATCACCTTACGATGAATACTTTTGGGCATACGGCTGACGGATGTAAGTTATCTGATCTGAAAATTACATATATCATTTGGGGATATCCTGTCATAAAATCAGAACCATACATCTGTCGGAAGATATCTGATAATGTGACCCGCGGGATGTATAATGGAATGTATAATGGGCTAAACAACTTTACATCAGATATCAGATGAGTCAGTAAGAATGTGGATGGATTTCTTAAGATAATTATCCGATCTGGCGGATTACATGAGATTCGGACAAGCCATTATATTATATACGACAATTTTAATCCGAGTAAGTGTATTAATCGAAAATGTTGAGTGTCGACAATAATTTAAAAAAAACTATTAGTTTACAGTAAATCGTAAAATAGAAAAGTGAATTAAAATTAGTAATTAAAAACTTCAGTCTTCGTCGCCTTACTCGTGTACTTAATTCAATGGTTTGTCTTTATTGTGTCTGTGTACAATTCATTACACTACAATACTTATTTTGCTTTACACATTATTATTCACATTATAACTACTTCAGCAATAATACACACTAACATGGATAAGAGCAATAGCGATACATTTAATCAGTAAACATTTGAATTTAGAATTCAATCAAACAAATACAGGTATTTAGATTTTGAACTATATCACTTGACAAAGATAATCTAAAAATGTAAAGTTTGAAGATTTCCATTTCCACTGTGCACAAAAATGATTTTTTCAAAAAGAATTTAGTCGACGTCGATCAGTCATATGAGACGAAATTTTTCAGGGAGAATAATTTACTTCTTGCGGCCTCCACCCATGGCCAGAATTTGAACGAGGCGAATGAAAATGTTCATTGTGTCCAAGTAAATTGACATACACCTGTTAGTGTACAAAAATTGATTAAACAAACAGTTAACCTGAGAATTACACCCAATTCACATAAAATTGATAAAATCCGAGCGCTTACGCATTGATGGGATCATATGGATAGACTGCATTGACTGGAGCAGTTTCAGCATATTTGACGATTCTTTGAGTGTCATAAAGTAAAAATCCAGAGAAAAGGATAAGACCACCATACAAAGAGATGGAGAAAAGTCCAGCTCCAAGAGCAGATGTGGGTGGGAGAAACATGGAACCTGTATTAAAAAACATTATCATGACATTAAAATTAAAAATTAAAATGATGTTCAATGACAGTAGAAATCTGAACAGACACGAGGGAAACCACTTTTTCCTGAAAACAGAAAACAGCCGGATCTATTCAATAATCAAGCAAACGATGAAATCTAAAACATACCAATTGAGGAAGCAAAAACGAGTCCAAGTCCAATAGCCAAAGGACCTCCCATGTTCAAGAATTTCTCACTTGGAGCACAAACTGCAATAGTAGACAATCCTCCAACGATTCCGGCAGTCATCCAAGCAGCCCGAAGGATAAGCGGACCTCCAAAGATGCACATTGGAGTCACGACAACTCCCATTACCCCAGAATGAAGCATCCATCCCAATTGTTTAGCTCCAAAACCTTCAGTGTATGGCATGGACCTGTAATAAAATAAAGAATAATAAAATATACGAAAAAGAAAATCCAGATCTGAGAAAAGAACACCCCGAAAGGTTCAACCGCTTGCGCTTGGTCGCTGTTTCAGTTTCGATCAGCGACCAACCGGTTGAACTTTTGAAACCATGGAACAAATACACAAAGTGGATTTGGCATTATGTATTTCTAGATTAGACCTTTCAGGGTAGAACCATCACAAAAGTTGTTCAAAAGGTTGCAACATATCAAAAACGAATTAAATAACCCGCCTACTTTTTGCCGTAACGATCGTGCGGTATTCTTTAAAACTTACCGAACAACCATTCCGGTCCCAATGAGAGCAATCATACTTCCAGCCATGACCATCAGAGAATTCTTCATCATAAGATTCATGAGTGCAGGGCTTCGGAAAGCGGCTGCTGCACTTGCCGCCGTAAGAATAATCGAACCGCCGAAATACATGTACGTGCTATGAATTCTGTCCTTAACATATTGTGGCCACAACAATGAGTTCTCCAAAGCACCAGCCCCAGAAGACATTCCAAGCCCATAGTAGCAAAGTGCACCAAGTCCAACCAAAGCGGCTCCAGCTACAGCTCCTTGACCTGGAAAATAAATCAAAAAATTTTGCTTACTTCATTTCTGGTCAAAATTTTAATTTTAGAAGACTTACCGATTTGAAACGGAGCTCCACTAGTGGGTTGCATAGCTCTCTCTTTGATACCCAATTTTTCCTTAGCCCTTCGGACGAATTGACGTTCGTTTGCCTTCAACCCCGCTTCTGTTCTGAAGGCCCTGACCACGTGATTATTGGGGGTCGTGAGTTGAATTTTCATTGTGTTGATAGCTTTTTGGTAGCGGCCCAAAGCAGTTGATGGGGGTGAGACCCGAACCGCGGCCCGAAAAATAACGTTTGAAATCATCTCGAATCTCGATGTTTTTGAGGGGTGAGGACGTCCACTAAAGACAATCAATTACAAAAATTCCAGTTGAGTCCAATTTTCAGCTTAACACTTCACAACTTATTCTTTCATGCATTCTTAAAATAGGCGAAGAGCCGCTTGCTTAGGGTGACAAACATTGACATAGTTTGAAATGCCTCCAGAAAAATTATATTCTCTAAAAGCGCGTTTAATTACGTTGCTAAAACTTAAAATTACTTGAGCTGTTGAGCTCTAACATAAAATAACGCGCAATTTATTCAACACTGCTGAAATTATGAAATGACGCCTATTATTACGAAATATTCACTGATTAATGAACTAAACAATTTTATAAAAGTTACAATACATGAAATTCCATTACCTTAACTTTAACCTTGGTTGTGTACTTAAGTCACAAGTACGATGTCGAATTTAAGTCTTTTCAACTTGACCTCTCGGCTGACCTTGTTCAGTTCCCAATTACTTGTCGATTAAGAAATTTAAAAACTCAACACGAGTCACAGAAAGGATGTAATCAGTGGGTCAATTTGTTGACCGAGTTCGTTGTTTGTGCTGGCTGTATTGTTTGTTGAATCTGGTTGCTATCGATATGGGCTTCACTTCAGCACAACTTCAAAAGTGTGTTTTTTAAATTCTAGATTTAGATTCTAGATTCTAGAAAACTCGACGACGAATTAGAACTACGCAGAAAGACGTTTCTGATTTTGACACGAAATCTGACGAAATTGAGAATTCAATTCTCGGACATAAATTGCGCAGTAAATACAAAGGCAAGGATGTCTCCACAAAAGTCTCATCATCGGCCACTACATTAAGAAAACGTATGCACTTCCCATAAGCCATAAGGCCAACTGGTTGCTTTCCATCTGGCCTAGTAAAAAGTACCACTAGGAGTAGGAAAGAACTTCAGCGAAGAAAAACCGTTTAAAGCAATTCAAAGTGATTCTGATGAGATACCAGAATATCCATGCAGTGCTGGCTAACCCCGCCAATAGCTGTCTGTAGAATTTTGTGGTCATGCACCCGAGACATTCGAATCAAACCACATCTAATCATTTTTAAGTTTTGTATAAGTATTTCTGAATTAAAAGTCTAACTCCAGACCAGACTTGGGCCAATTACTTTTAAAATGTAATTAATTACAAATTACAAATTACAGCTTACTTTTGAAAGTATTTCAATTACAATTACAAATTAGAGCCTAATTTTGAAAGTATTTCAATTACAATTACAAATTACATGCAAAATTATCGATGTAATTAATTATAATTACAATTACGTAATTGTAATTGAATATACAATTACAATTACAAATTGCAGCTGCGATTCTGAAAGTAATTAATTCCAATTACAATTACGTAATTGTAATTGTATTTTGTAATTGAAATTACAATTACG
>JAQFYE010000864.1:0-28528 GCA_034694305.1 Protaphorura glebata | reverse complement strand
GACCTCCTTGACAACCCCGCACTTGAACGCCTTGTGGGCTGAAGGAATTTATTCTGGTATGGAGTTTAGGGTCTACTCGAAAAAACTTTGTAGGTGTGTTCGGACAAGGATCATGGTACATAATTGGTTGAAACACCCTCTGATTTCTGATTTCATCCATTCCTATGGCAGTTTGAATGTTTGGAAACTAAAGCCCTCACTACACCTTAAAGAACACGTTTGTGAAATCAGTCTGACAGTTAAATAAATCAAATCAAATCAAAATCAGTCTGCAAGAATCAAAATTGTTTTCCGCAGAGATCACAAAAATTCACTACTCTATACCGTACCTACCATACAAAAATGTAATTTTGTTGGAGAAATTATTCAAAACAGTTTTTGCAGGAATCAGGACTTCGAATTTTAAAAGTCCGCATATCCAGGATTGATATTCCCAGACAGCGTTTACCCAGAGATACATTGTCTCCAGCGCTTGCTTTTGTCACTGTAGAGTTCCAAGTTTTGTCTGGACCTTTATCCCATACCTAACTTATCAGAATCACTTTCTCTAAAACAATGTCAGCTAATTCGTAATCAGTAGTCAGTAGTGCCCCATCGTCTCCTCTGCGGGACACAATTGCGGTTTGTGATTGCGAACCTCGACAGATTCTCACTAAGGACATCCCTGAGAATTAGATAAAAATATTTCGGGTGTCGAGTCTGGACGTGATACATTTTCATCATGTGACCCTCCCTTGTAAAACTTCAGAACCTTTAGGCTTACTTCGAGGCAATGGAATATTGAGAAGAAATTTTGAAGGATTCGCTCTAGGAAAACCCGACATGAGCACTTTTCTTATGCCAGTACCAGTACCATATAGAGGCATAGTTCGTTCTTACTTTCATTGTGTGATTATGTTTAAGTGAGTTTGATGGGTTCTTCGATCCGAGCGACACTTCATACTTACTTCACATGTGTCGATTGGACTGACTCCGTTTCTTATCCGATCTGCAACGGTTTTCGGGATCATTTGGTACAACAACTCATCCGTGCGTTTCATTTCATCGTCGAGCTTCTTCATGCTGTCTTCCAACTTCCGGGTCTTCAACTGTTCCTGATGCAAAGCCAGGCGGAGCTCAACTGACTGTTGCGTCCCAGCCAAGACAAAATCTCTGGGAAAAGAAGAAGCCATATAAATAATAATTTTCTAAGTACTCTGGTTGAATCTAAATATAAATACCAATAGAATCTTAAGCATTTCCTTTTCATTCGAAATGTTTTTGTAGCAATATTTCAGAGTTATTAGTACAGCGAAATCTGTCCCACGCGATCAGTTTCGGCTGAGAATTATTTAGATAAATGGACCACCAGATCGCGACTCACAAGTTTTACATGATAGTGTACATAGTCGTACGACGATACATGACCATGTCGTCTCAACCAAACAGACAGGCTTTACTGTACATATTTGTTGGGAATACATTAGGGAACAATATACTATCTCTAAAAATCTGCGTATGATGTTCTTATTCTAATTCTATTCTAAGTCTTAAGAAGCAACTAGAGAAATAATGAGTGCGAACCGACTGCAGTCATGAAGTGAGAGATCGTTTATGAATAATCCAGCAGCTAACAGGCTGTCCAAATCTGCAAAAACATAGGTTTATTGTATTATGAATTAGATGTTACAACTTGTTATTTTTCAGCATTCTCCTATTGGTATAATTCTTACCAGGCATCACCGGTGTGGCCAGAAACATGATGCATTTCCATTCCTCCATATAGAGCATTTGTCCTAAGGCATCATAATTTTTGTCAAAAGTGAAACTTTTTCTAATTTCATAATCCATATTAATATTCTGTACGAATCTATGCAAACCACTATTACCAAAGTCCAGATTGTACATAATATGTAATCACCTCTTAATCGGAGACATTTCCGGCCGTCATCACCCCCCATGGAAACTGAATCATTATCATTAATCGGGGCCAAAGTTATCAATTCAAAACTGTTATTTTGACGTTCCAGTATCTAGGAAAAGATATGCAGCCTCTTATCAACAATGGTCAAAAAGTTGTCAAATATGACTCAATTTGAGAATTTCAGAATAATTCTGACGATAGCATTGGATGATTTATCGCTTACACTATTGAAAGTGACAGGAATAATCGGACGGACTATATCAAATGCTTCAGTGACGTAAAGACCAACCAAATCCTTCAGAATCGTCAACAAGGAGTACCCGGTTTGTCGAATAACCATTTCATGGCTGTAGGAAAAGAAAACTGACGTCGGCTTTACACAAAATATAAATTGACCTAATCGCTAAAGCATAGGCACACCAGTCAGAGTAGAGTAGGATTTCTTTATGCCCGATTCCCAAGTGGGTGGAATTTATATTGTGTCACTTCGGGAATTAAAAAATGGACAAACATTCTTAAGTCAAAGAACCAGAAATATTTGTGTTGACATGCCTGAACACAATACAGAATGGGAAGAGTTCAAACAGCTTGGCCGTACGAAACGGAAGCAGTTGTTCTTCACGGTATAGGGTCATCAATGACTCCGTCTGGAAATATTTAATAATATTAAATATATCTCCTATTACAGCCAAAAGTGTCATTCATTAAAATTTGATACACGCCCGGAGAATTAGCTCCTTAATCAATAAGAAGAAATATTCCGGACACCGAATAAAATAATTGAGGAAATATACACTTTTACATACTGTTATCCAATACAATAAAATCCAATAAACGCACAAGTATAAGGGATGAGACTGCGGCGGGTGCAAGCAAAGCGATCCACCAAATTGAAACCCGCTATTTTCTTTTCGAGTATCTTTTAAAGCAATTATCCGAATTATCAGCAAAGCAATTTAGCAATTATCCGAATTTACATAAAGCCAATAGGGTAATAATATTACCCCAAGTTATTCGAAATTGATTTATGTCATTCACTTTTGAATGACTATTGCAATGACTGATGCAACGATATTATATTGGAATAAGTGTCTGAGCTTTTTCCGAATATGTATCAGCTCAGATAATTTCCTGATCTGCCCTGATTTGAGATGTAGTAAGAATTATACAATTCTGGCAGTCTGACGGAATATACGGTCTTGCACTTTAACAATTTGAGGCAAAGTTTTAACACATTCATCTAGATTGAACATCATTTTTGAGAAAAATATTCGACATTAGTCGTTGTTGACGATACGATAATGTCGTCGTAACCGATAAGATCCCGTTACAGAAACTATGCTATCAGTTTTTTGCAGAGGCTGAGCTTCTAAGCTCTAGTGCATGTTTACTCCGGAATTTCTTTTCCGAATGTTTTCACACTAAACGAATCCCTGTAAGTATTGCAGCTGTAATAAACCGAATCTGATGATGCCAATTCCCTAACCTTCACTGGAATCGTAGATCCATCGATGCGAGCATATTCTCATCCAGTTTTCGTAGAACAAGTTTCGCAATATCATCTGCACCAAATGAGAAGAAATAGTTTGAATTCCACAAAGTTCACTCTGAATAAGATACTATTGAATAATACAATTCGGTAAATGGAGTGCCTGCTCACATAATTCAATTCGGTGACTTTTAGAAGGCGTATTTGTCTACAGAGTCAGAGTGTTACTAGTAGTAAAATACCGTAAATGACCTGATAGACTGCTGGTGCTGAATACA
This sequence comes from Protaphorura glebata, assembly GCA_034694305.1. Lineage (NCBI taxonomy): Eukaryota > Metazoa > Arthropoda > Collembola > Poduromorpha > Onychiuridae > Protaphorura > Protaphorura glebata. The sequence goes on along the minus strand of JAQFYE010000864.1, from coordinate 24,858 downwards.
GCGCTGTGCTCAAATCGAATGCAGCTCTTTCTCCAGCTTTCTACGTGTATAACCTAATGGAGTGAAAGTCTTTGAACTCCGAACCCACCTGAATGAATAGAACGCGGGTGCGCTATTAGGTCATTTACGGTATGTGAGCGTAAGATTCAGGTCTTTTCCGGAATATTTGCGAGGAGTAATCTCAAATCCGAAAACATAACGATTGCAGGACGGATTCAAACTTTCAAACCAAAGCAACGTCTAGTTCTAGTCGTTTCCATTACACTGGACCCGTTTACAGGGTAGTTCATAACAATTTATTCCACCTCCACGCTTTGAATTTCTCGAATTTAAGTTTTCCCCAGAATTTGTGTAGAATGCTTATCCAGTCCCATGTGTCGAATTCTAATCACGTTTGCGATGCACATTGTATTATGATCAATTTTGCAATCAAGCTGTCTTAACCAATGTTCGGTGACTGTAGTCATTGCAGAATGAACCTCTCATTTTATGACCCGTCTAAACATAATTTTCTAAATAATTGTTGCTGTAGTCTAACCTTATCCCGGATGAAAGCGCGGTTGTCAAACTTGAGCTCAAAAGTCACATGGATTGCGCACCCCTCCAGCTCTTCGGCCAACAGGTCAATATGACAGTCAGTGTCGTAGAACCGCTTCGCAACCTAATCGTCAAAGATGAATTTGGTGATGAAATAAATAATCTCCAGTGAACAAATAGGATCAATGGTTTCTATTGAGAGATTGCCTTCCACTCAGTTCTGAAGTGTCAATTATGGTTGTTACCTTGACACGAAGCTTATAGAGTTCTTAGATATTATTTGCCCGTGGAATATGGTCATGTCAAAAATACAGTGGCCTTAAACATCGATTATGAATTACACGGACCTGATGTTAAGTTTCAGTTTCAACAAGTCCAATAATTACAAGGATAAGGAAAATTCTTAATATAGATTTATTCGAGAGTCTAAACTAATACAAGGACTTTACTCTTTTTTAACTAACTTACAGAGAGATATTAGATATTAGACATACAGATAGACATATATTTATGTTTATGTTAGGCTCATACCCCGAAAACGGGGTTTGGCCGTTCTCAAACCCCGAAAACAGCGTTTTGCCATACCCCGTTGAAACTACCCCAGATGTGGGGATTTGACCTAACAACCTAACTTAACTGGAGTTAAGTTTGAAATTTATAATTAAACACATATTTTCGGGGTTCGGCAAACAGCTAAACGCCCAAACCCCGTTTTCGGCGTATGAGCCTAACATTTATATGTATGTAGCAACTTCGTAATGACCTTGTATTCAAGTGGTATTGTTTTGACGAATAAATTTCTACATTTCCAACTTTAAACCTGAGAAATGACTTTGGCTTGAACTACCTTTACCTACTTTCGTATAAAGATCCCACAAAATGGCAGAATATTGGATTGACAACTGCGTTCACAGCTATTATTCGTAGTGATCAAAGCAGTTGGATTGAGACCCAATCCATAGTTCGATCAAACGAGTTTCTCGTAGAGAGAGGTTCAATATACAGAGAGTTCAATCAAGTAATTATTTCGACTCAGTACTTTCATCTCTAGGGCCATATTCCTAATGCGCCCTCAACGTGAGATTGCCCTCATCTCACCCTCTCTCATATTCCTAATGCGCTGACTCAATTTGACCCTCATACTCACCCTTAAGGTGGGGTCTCGAATATATTTTCCAAACAATCAAAATGTCATAGCGATTTGAGAAAGTTGGGTCATATTCCTGAAATAGGGTGTACCAAAATAACATTACACCTAATAGTAAAGGTCAACAAAGGCTACGCGCGGGAACTTTTGAAACACCTTATCAAATCACGAAATTCAAACACAAACAAAAGTACATGAATTAGCATTAGCGTTTCATTTTTGTGTGATACTCCAGTCCTATATAACGCTGGAGATAATTTCGGAAGAAAGTAGAAGTGAATTCTTGAAGAATAATGGCTAATGAACGTAACCCCATTGAGTTTTTTGTGAATCTACCTCTCAACTTCGCTAAAACGAGGGGAGTAAAAAGGTCTCGTATCTTTCATGGGTTAATCGCTACTTTCGGAAAAATTGAAATCTTTATGACAGACTTGAGTTTTGTTGAATGTCTCGTTGGAGTCAATGTCCGAATCGCATGGGTCAAATTCCTAACCCTATCTGAATCACCAGTTACGTCTAGTTTATTCCACAAGACTGGAGCAACCTTGAAGGGCCTCAAACTCTCACTCACCTCAACTCAAATCCATATTCCCAATGGCGTCTCACCCTCATTTTCACTTGATCTCACTCAAATTATTTAAGTGAGGTCGAGAGTAGACTTAACTCTGGTTGATTTTCAATTCAATTCTTTTTGTAAATTTCATCAAAAATATCGCTCCAACGCTACGAAACGCGGGAACAGCGACGTGAAATATTTAAAAACATTTTGAAAACAGAAATTTGCAAAAATTGTTGGTCGCATATAGAAATTTTTCAGAACGATGAGTTCGACGATCGTGATGGTGATGAAGTAGGTATACTATTCGCGGAAGTTCGACATGTTCAACTCTTATTCACACATTTTCAAAATTGATTTGTACCAATTATTAAGCGACCGAGCGAGGCTTTTGTTTCACTCAGGTAGCCGGTCCGAAATGCGTTTTTATCTCTTCCATAATGGGGTGGACATTTCTTTGTCCGGGGCTTTTCTCCGGGACCGATCTGGCTCAAATTTTCAGGAGAGGAATCCCTGAAAATTTATTAAACGTATTTTCGTCACTTGAGTTTTCACCCAGGCTACATTCCCTAGCTGAAATAGAGACTCAACCCAATTCAAATTGCCCTTAGTTTGTTTTTGTCACTGAGGAGAGAGCTTTATACGAATCTGGTCTGATTTACCTGAATGGAAAAAATGTCCATAGCAACGGCCGTGTTTGCCTACGTCAATAAAACGGGCGTAAACAAACTCCGCCATTGCTATGGAAATTTTTCCCACGGAAGGATGAAAAGATGAAATGATTGCAAATCTGGAATATTAGTTATTCACTGTAAATAAAAAAAATGCATTTGGAAAAAGCGGGTTCCTCGGTAGGAGTTCACTCAAAAGAAAAAAATCGACGGATAAACGCCTGTCGCAAACATTGCAGGTACCCACCCGACAATGTGATGAAAATAACCCTGGGCTCAAAATAGAGATTTTGAGCCCAGACGGTCAAGAAGTTATTTCTGTTTATTCGTCAATACGGGATCTCCTTATTACGGAGTTTGATTGATTTGTTTAGCAGGCTTGCCATTAGCATTTCCTTGTGATCGTAATTTGTAATTTATTTGTTCTCGAAAAACGCTTCTTTCTATGAATTGAGTTTTTCACGGGGCGCCAAATGTATACATAAACGTATTGCTACATACACACAAGTAGTGTGTATCGCACAGCTTATCCTGACGCTCATAAACTGTGCATCGCTTCCGCCTAGGAAATAGTAAAATTTGTAAAATGGTATTTTTTAAATTATGATCGCGTACAGCTTTTACCGTGTGCGGTTGGAAATAGAAATGTCAAAAAATCGAAATTTTGAAATATCTTTGGCTCATAAGACGCGCAATTAAATTTTGAACAAAATGGCTATCTCACTTTTTGTATAAAGTTAATTATTGAGGAAATTAGGACGAATAAATGGTTGGTTTTGACTCACCCTGTATAACGGATCGAAGCTTACTCTACTTTAACGCTAAGTCTTTCTTTCGTTTGATTTCTTTTTGATTGATTTATTTAACTGTCAGACCGATTTCACATACGTGTTCGTAATTTGTGCGTACCCAACATTGCACATTAACCATATACAGCGTTGTCCTTGGCATCACAAATTACGTTTTCATTTCAGGGAAGGTTCAATTAATTGGAAATCTTAGTAAACTGAACCCACCGACGGACAAATCCCTAATTCGAATCTCTTCAGGCATCGCATCGTACGGATTCATTTATCCAGATAGATTTAAAGAATACTACTCATACGTCCCTCATAGACTCATGCTGAAAACAAATTAAGACCTAAGGCTACGGATACAGTTCTATTGAATGAAGATTGTACAGGGTGGTAGATTGGGTCTAGTCTAAATTAAAAGCAATTTCCGCGGAATACAAGTTTATTTGTGTATAATGAATTTAAATAGTACAATGTGAGTCATAATCCTTTATTTCCGCAGTGTAGCAGTACCTGGCGACCTGGGGGATCCGAAGAAAAGTGAAGATGAAACCTTTTATGGCGAATCTTACGCCAAGAGAGCTTTCCGCTTCAAAATCCGATGTATGCTGAAGGAAAAATCAGGTGCATAAACAATGAAAGGTCAGATTTTGAACGATTTATCTAATAAGAGGCGCCAAAAACAATATTTTAAAAGATCTACCGATGATATCTTTTTGCTACACATGGAAAGACTTCCTGAAACACCGTTCAACCGATTTTGCAGAGAGCCAATTTTCCATCGACACCGAATTTGGAAGAAATGTAATTCTACTCTCACTTTTCTCTTATTCCCCGGTTCTGCTGCACGGGGAAGCAAAAGGTTATGCCGCACCCTGCACAATTAATCTATGAAGAGGAGTAATTTTGAATGAGAAATGAATGACGGGAGACAAGATTGGATCTTTCTTTACCTGTTTAATTTGTCCCATGGTGTAATAGACAAAACCTCGTCGTTTACTTCTGTAGTGAAGAATCATCCCATCAACCGTCTCATGTTCGCAATAAAAGGATGGAGCTCTCATTCTTGGATATGAGAATTTTAAGTACTCATGCAAATTGTCAAGACCTATTAAAATACCAAGTCCCAGGTATTATGTAGTTAGTTATTAATTGGGCTCATAAATATGAAATTAGGGAAAAACAACAGTTACGGAGAAAGTTGAGAAACATGGTCGGGTTGGGAGGTCGGGACAAGTTTCAATCGGCATACTGTTTAGAAATTGTAATATTTTCCTCAACATCATTTCTATCAAGAATATGCTCGATATACGATACGTAATTGTCTCCTCGTGGACAAATTTCTACTCATTGCTATGGAAAGCCCTAGGATACACTATATGAATATAATCCTTCCACGACATTCCAGTTCAGGGACTCTGTAATTTGAAGCAATCCAATTTTCCTTGAAACTTGTTTTGTCTAAGAATTGAAGAGTAGATTGTATGTTGATAGTGGGATGTACATTAGACAAAATGGAGCACTCAAAATGATATCATAGAATCCACTTACCATTTAGAAAATCTCGCATGTGTCGCCCGAGGACTGACAGCACCTGATCATAACCAAATTGTCCTACGAAATCTACAAAGTAGACACCCATGGCTTCCAACAGCTCTCTCTCCTCCACCGCAAGAACCTGAAGGAATTTCTTATCGATCAATACCCATTAATTTAATATTTTATAAACTTTAGAAGTGGCATAAATTAAGGGAAAAGAAAGTGCGAACAAATTATTCCTACATGTGTCTTCAAGTCATAGACGTATTAAATAGATTAGAGATTATTGGATGAAATCTGTTTCAATTAAGATTACCTGAACAGCACTTTGTGTCAGGTGCGGAATGAGTGTCTCTGCATAGATCTGATGAATGCAAAATGTCGCTGGTTCATTCCCTGCGTGTCTTCGAACAGCTTCCCAGCTTTCCTCTCCCCATTGGAGTTTAATGAAGTTTGAGAAGCTCTCTAATAGCAGACCATACATTCTCCAACTCTTATTTCCTTTCATCAAAGAAAACAATCAAGAAGTCATTTTACCGCATGGGTTATCCGGAAATTGTTAATTCTGACAATTTAGAAGGAAAAATCTTCACAAAATGAATTGAACTACGGGAACGATCCAGGAAATTGATACATTATGTAGTTGAATTGTCTAAGGCATTAATTACCGATGAAACTGCACAAGCTATCTATTATTTGATCCTCACATCAATCAATACAATCAGGCTCAAACTTGTAAAACTTAATTCTTCAACGTAGAAATGCCAAAATTAAGGGGAAACGGGCTGCCGACTATGACTGTGAAGAGCAATGCCAGAATCGTAGTTGAGTAATTTAATCGACACTGCATCGTCCGTGCGGACGTGGTCAAGTTGGGTTATGTCCTTGGTATTGTCTAAAAAATTTGTCATACGCAACTTCAATAATTCGGTTTCTCAAGGTGCTTGTTTCATACAATTCGTTTCTATCTGGTCATCATTAAGAAAAAATTGTTTTTGGTGCGGATGGTTGGATATGAAAGAAAACTTCATTAGAGCAAGGTAATCTGTCACAAAATAAATTGACAGCTTCAGTAATAGGTCGGCTCATGGTGTCCAAACTAAATAAAAGTGAAGAAAAATTTTGCAAAAAAATTGAGTCCCGAAGAGATAGGGTCTCCATCACCGTGGTGCAATCAGTTTTGAATTGTTTGGATCAGTATGAGCTTACCTAGTAAGAAAACGTTATCAAGTTATGTTGATCTGTAATAGTATTAACGTATGAGTCGTAGTAGCAGGTCATAATTCTCGGTTGTTAGTATTGTCTTGCGTAAAAATTATCTTTGACATGAACTGCCCTTGGTAGGATAATCCAATTAAGAACTATCTAATGCTTCGATTTACCAAGGTCAGAATGAAGCACGATACTCTCGAGTTATAAAGCAATTCATTGTCAATGGGACGAATTAAGTCACATAATTTCACCGAAATGGGTCAATATTATTATAGTTATAGACGCTGTTACTGAAGAACATGCCATACACAACACTACAGGAAAAGCAATTAGAGAATTAATGAAAGGGCTTATGAAGATGGTACAATTATCCATTTATGTCGCATGCGAGATTATCAGGGACTAAGGTTGAACCAAAAATCATTTACAATTTCATTAGCAAAATTAATGCCGGCATAACAGGTCATAATTTGCAGACAGGTATGTCAGAGCACGCAAATTGTGTTTGAATTCTAAGTTGTCGGTACATCCTAAACGGGCTCAGGGAAACGTCCAGAGTTTTTGTTATAGACATTCGGTACTATAAGTCTGAAGGCTTAACGTCTTAGTCATTAAGTAAGAGAGATAAGTTGACCAACAGAACATTCTTTACGCCATTGTAGCCGCATGGTACAGTCGCCTTTGCCGTTCGCTATGCTGGGGTTTGTTTCACCCCGAAGGGAGTCTATTCTTCTGTTAAGGGTAACGATCCCAGGCCGAATGGAGAGAACACTTTCCCTTACGAGAATAGGCAGACGTTTGGCATGCTTTACTACGAATGCCAATTAAATTAAAGGTAATATAATAAAACACCGAATAGCTCAAAACGGCATTGTTTATGAAAGTATTGCTTACTTCGTTAGTCATAATCAATTAACAAATTAATTAAAGGATGAGAATGTCCGTTTTGGGTCAAGTGAAGCCTTTAATTTATCCAACAAATGAGTGGTTGTTCATTGTAAGAGCAGTGTTGGTCGCCCAGTGGTTCCATAAGGAATCATCTGGTGTTTAATCATCCGCACATGCACACCTAGTACTCATATCGACGGGCATGTTATAAATAAATTAGAGACCATCACATTACACTAAATCTCCCGTCTCTAAAAGTTGCTTTGAACCTTGGCTTCGCTATTCTACAATTCCCTTTGTTTTGGTTTTATCGAGTGACCGCTTGTTGAGTTCTCATAGACCATGAAGCCTTTCTAAATTTTGCTACTCACAGTGAAAAGGAATATACTTCCACTGTGATTCTCAGACCAAGCTGAAACCTCCAGGCTAGTCATTTCAAGTGGCCAGGTCATAAGTATATCCCCGAATTATGAGATTTCAGTTAAAAATAATAAATACCAAAGGATTAGATTTCTTCGCCTACGGAAGATTCCCCTAGTAGTAGGAGGAAAGTCTAACGGATCCAAATATTTTTAAATAACAATATATGCCCTCACTAAAGCGAAGTTTTATGGACTATAACTACAACGGATTGACTTCTCCGATTAAAATAATTACATCCGAATAGTGTCCCTTGTGAGTTTTGGAATAGTGGAGGCAGAGAAGCAGAGAGAGATTGGATTCTGAGTAGTGAATGGTCCAAAGCGAAAGTTAACTTTCACTTCCACTTTCTCTTATACGCACTTTCAATTCCCATGTCTCCTACACGGCCACCGACATCCTGATCTAAACAAAAAAGTTCTTGAAATAACAGATGGTTAAAGGTTATCCCATCACAACTCTCTTAAAAAGCTAAATGAAATAAAATAGTTTGGAGAGGGCACTCGTCTCGCTTAATTAACACTTCGTACCATGATACGAGGGGAAATCCAAAAGTAATACGCTCTTCTACCTTACGTTAATCCTAAATTCGGAGATGAATTCCTCGAATTCGTCAAGATAATATAAGATTGCGTACCAATTCCTATTAATGGGTTCTCAAGACTGAACTTTTCATTCTATTTTTGAACATTTTCACCGAAAACTCAAATTTTGAGCGTTTGAAAGTTTGTGACCAAAATTTATGAAAATTTGGCACGGTACATGTGCTTTATCTATTCTACAAGTTAGGAGACAGGTAGTTGAGTTTAAGTATGGTAGGAATTCTGTGAAAGTCGATCGAGCCATGGTCGAATTTCTGTAGAAATTGAGAATAATCGTACCCGTGTAAAAAGAATAGTTGAGTGTGATTGACCGCTGAAAGTTACGCAAATAGCTGGTGACCTGGGCTTGTCATTCGGTGTAGTTCATAATCTGACTGAAGAACCAGGCCTAAAAAAATTTGTATACCAGATGGATGCCAAATCCGTTTGCGGCTGATAAAATGAAGAAACTGATGACAGAATGCAAAGAGCTAATAAAACAATCGAAATAATTGTCGTGGATTCTTACAAGTGATGACTTGGATTAATCACTATAATTCCGTAATAAAAGAAGAAATGATTCAGTAGGCGAACAATGGTTATTCTAGTCCCGCTAAGGTAAAACAGAAAATCCATTTGAAAGATCGTGACCATTTTATTTGCGACTGCCAAGTGATATTGTTGATTGATTATTCGTCGTAAGAAGGACAGATACTTGGCAGTATTGCTACAAAGTATCAGAAGACTCGGTGGAGAAGTAGAATGGATGACTTTTTCCTTTCTGTCGGCTATGACTGTCAAAACTATAATCGTTCTCCTGGAAAGGTCAAATTTATTTGAACTATCGCACACGGCTTAAAGTATAAGTCCTGGTACCAAGTGGTTATTTCATGTTTCGACTTTTAGAGAAACACCTGAGGGGTATGCGCTAAACGGGGATGAAAGCAGAGGTGCAAAGTTCCTTCAACACATTCCCCGGAAATCATTTTTTAAAACGAATATAAACAGTCTAATTAAAAAAGAGAAAGTGCATTAAACTAGGAGAGGACTATATTGAAAAAAATGACTTAATATTTTCGACATACTAGTAACAGGCGGTCATGCATTACTTTTGAGTCAGTATGTTTAAAAAAGAATCACATCTGCAGTAATAAATCAACCTACATAATGCATACTCTGAGTGAGTTCAAAATACTTTGTAACGTAAGTCTGTACACAACACAGCAAAAATATTTTCCAATTTACTCTCTCCAAGTAAAGGGCGAGTCCTCTCTCGTTCTAGCCTCCGGTAATCGCTAACCGCACCACTATGCAAATAAACTTAGAGTGTACCATGAGAATTTTGAATAATATGTTAAAATATCTCATGTTCTTGAGTGCGAGTGAGTAAATCGAGTTCCCAGTTTCCGGAGCATATTAGATTTCCATCATATACAAGCAGTGTAGCAGAGCAGTTGGTGCATAAGAGATTCTATTTCTTGCTTTGTAATATTCGATAAAAACCTTCTCATTAATTACAACTAATGAGAGTAATCTGAACTTAGCGGTTTTCTTTAGACCAGAAGTGATGTTTGACGAGGTATAATTTGGTAGGAAAGTCGGTGGGTTTCGTGTTGACAAAAGTTTTTGGACTATTATTCGCAGTGATCAAAAGTTTTTAATTAATAAATTTCCTTAGATGTGGTAGAAACCTAGGACCTGCCCACAAGGTGATAATTAAGGATTGTATTGAAGTATGCTATTCAGCGGTCAGTTTAGAGACTTTTTGAGGAAGGTGATGAGAACCATATTATCAGCTCTAACTTTCCAGGCACACATTTTGAGGCAAAACTACAATGTTAGTGCAAATACATTTATACAACCACTCTTCAAGTTTTAGCTTGATTTTATTCAATTGGATCATGAAACAAATGTCGTTGCTCTGAGCTGTAACACAATATTCTCTCGTAATGTGCTTCTGTTAACATAACTGAATGACTGGGACTTCTAGTTTCTCATCCAGGTTTGTTTGAACCCTCCAGGTTATAGTAGTACACACACATGTAAGACTTTATTGGTCGTTGAACAATTACATCCGCACTATCATTTCCATGCTGGGATAGCTGAAACAGAGTTTATTTCCTACGTTTGCTTCCTTGGGTGATATTTTTCCAAAGCTCACAAAGAAGTACTATCTTTGATTGAGTTGGGAAAATATCCGCATCGTTTCAAGTACAGGTATTACTTCCGTACATGTACAATGGTACACACTCTACTGCTCATTCAAAAAAGTACAACGTTTTCAATAGAAAATACTAGACTCTAGTTTTGGAAGAGTAGTAAAAAGAAGATGGACTGGGTTTACATCCACAGATTAGTATTGTATAGGTAGAAAATGACAGATAAGTTTATTACAACTTTGAAACCTGGACTGGACGTAGATAAATTTTTCAGAAAATGTGCATCCCACTTTATCCGAAAAAGTTTTAGTTGCCGGATTTCATTAATCAGTAGGAGTCAATGGCTGCTCGGAACCCTCAGATAGGAATGTCGCCAGTCTTTTCCTCTCTGAATCTTAAAGGAGAGACAGAGAGCCGACAACCCGCAACCTTTTATTATCGTAGCTACCAGATAATTAGTAAATACTGAATACTGTGAAAATAAATTGGGGTCAGCGGTCGCCTGTTCAGGTGGTCAGATTTGACTGCACTCTTTCATAAGTCGGTATACTGAAAAAGAATGTAAGAGCCGTAATAAAAGAGAAGGTAGTTGGAATTCGGAGTGATTATTTCCACGAGCTACATGTCCTACCTCGACATTGATGAGCCCTACTATCTATTTTTATACTTTACGGTGGTTTTGCGAGATACAACTCTACTCCCGGAATGAACTTAGTTTTCTCTTGGGTAAAAGGTGCTTAGATTAGATGTACTGAATCTGGACGAAATTCGGCTGGTGGTTCAGAATGTCTATTTTTCTAAGCACGTAATCACTTACTTCTAAACTAAGAATGGACGCATCATTAGATCCGACTAATAATTGAACTCCGCCATATTATGCTCTTTATAATTTGTTCTTTATTGTTGCTAATGATGGAAATTAAGCTGACCAATGACCAAAACCGATGTCACCGCTTTCCGAAAATTAACCAAAAAGTGACCATTGACGTTGTCTGGGATGCATGCGTGTCGTCGCAAGGGAAAAATTCAAAATTGACTGGTCAAATCGATACATTTTTGTACACAGTACTGGCACTGTGTGAAAGCTCCATGAGAGAAAGTACGGAAATAAATCATAATCGCAAGTCACAGGAGAGCTTTAGCGACCATCCGTTCAACTCCACAGTGATAAAAATATAACGATGACAGCAAATGGAAAATAAAGGGGTTTTTAGAAAATCGTCTTATCCATTAAAGCTTACACAGTAAAAAAAATCAAATGAGCCAATTGATCAGGATTTTGGGTAACCAGTCCACGGAAAGTCTTTGGAAGAAACATTTCCAATTACGTACATATGAACATACGATGGAAGGAAGTCTTAATTTGATAACATAAATGTCGGAATGGAGGCATCCATGAAGAATTTCAATCAAACATTTGTATTAAACTCGAGCTGGCTGAGGATAAATCTATGAGCGTCCTACGTTCAAAAGGATGAACAGGGTATAGTTTACTTGAAGTTGTATTTCCTATGTGCATTCGTGTATTGTGGAGTATGATTTTAAAAACTATTTCACATTTATCCAATAGTGATATACGAAAAGTATCGGCGAGGACTATACGGTCTAGAGCTCCCCTTAATTGTTATTCATGAAGGTTAATCCGTCAAAAATAATTTAATTAGTCGTCCTTGTCAGCGTACAAAGGAAGAGATGAAGTAAAGTGAAAGTGGAGAAAGTTTATTACCAGAACGTCCAAATGGTCCTTCAACAAAAATTGAACCGTTGAGACTAAAGTGGGTGGTACGTTTCCAAAAGTTACTTTCGAAGAAATGCCACAAATGCATTTAGAATTACCTCGCGAGAAATCTCTAGTAATATGGTCCAAAGAAAGGTTATTTTGACAGAGAGGTTTCTCTTATTAATGGTTGAATGAAATATCCAACATGCCTTTTTCATTGGCCGACATAGGCAGGCCAATACTCACCTCAAATAGTTTCCATTTCTAAACTGGTATGCTCATTACGGGCATAAAAATAGGTCTTTCCAATGAACACGAGCTTGTTTACAATATGACGAAAACATTTCCATTCAATCCCTGCATTCCATATTTGGTGACTAAAGGGTCTGTCCGTCGGAATTGAATTCCATGTAAAAGTTGAAAATGAAAGTGTGGAATATCTTTTGAGGAGGTATTACCTATAGGAAAGATTTGTTTTATTTATCTTAGAATATCATTAGACATTCAAATTTCTACAGTTTTTAAGTGGAGGTTTTATCTCGGTGTACATAGAAGTCTTTCAGACTTTAGTGATAGTCGTATAAATTATTTATGTATAACTCTGATCGTGACGGGAGTAGATGGTGATATTTTTAAGTCATTGAATGTAATTGCGTGATATATATTTTATTGTCTGATTTTGTTGAAATGAGAATGGAAATTTTGGTTGAATAAATTTGAGATTAACAAACAAACAAAATTTAAATTCTGAGATGAATTCCAAACCACAAAAGCATTACTTCCGGTAATATGGTATAGAACAGAAAAGTTCGGAAACTTACAATGAGATCGTGCGAAGAATGTAGTAAATACGCCAATTTCCCGTATCCTTGGACGCACTCACTCAGGGTGAAGTTTTGTCGGTAGGATGAAAATTTAGGAAGACTTGATATGTATTCTTGAAAGAGAACTTTGTTAAGATATTTGTCAAAAGGAAGTAGAATTTAATCAGGAAGCAAGTACAGGAGTTGAATTAGAGTTTAGTGTGATGTGAAGGAAAGAGCGGGTTTAGGACATGTCATGTCGTCCTTTATGCTTTCCAGCTTCTCTGGAAAAGCTTGTGCACTGGAAGAAACTCAAGTTTCAACTGGTTGGAGTCGAGATCATTCATGGGATCCCCGCGTCCGGAGTGAACACAACCTTCCGTTTTCACTCCAATACTTCTTAAGGGCTTCAACTTTAATAGTCCAAAATCGATCTCTTCCTGTCCTGTCGCATGTCGTCATGTCATGCATGCTGTCCTAAAAACGCCTAAAAACAAACCGGGCCAAGTGTTTTTTCTTGAGTGGAGGATTTTGATTCGATTCAAAGGTTCATTTGAATATTTGAATTCAATGATATTCAAATCTGAAAACCCGACATTCGTTTGCAATTCAATTGTTTCTTCTTACAATAACCTCGGGCTATTCAGTCAGGTATTCTTATGCGTGCACAGAACGATGATCCCATGTTTGATATGAATCCCAAAATCGTGACTACACAACCTTTCCTTACCAAAATTTCAATACAGACAACGACAAGTAAACCACAGATGAAGAAATATTGAGAAACCTCTCCTTCCTAAATCTCAAATGAAGGACCTTAGACACTTTTTAGAGAATTTTTGGGCTGTGGATTTTGGCTTCGTTACTGGGAGCACACAAATTAAACTTAACCGCTTTGAGAACAAAATCGCATTAATTTTGTGGTTCGAAAATAAATTCGAAAGTTCGACCTCAACTACACACATCTCAAATTAAATTAGATGTATTTTAGGAGATAGGAGTGAAGAGAAAGCGAGAAGAATAGTCGAGACGATACAAGTGACTACATGACTCGACTCGAGTCTACTTCCCGCTTTCTCTTCCGTCCCATCTCCACAATGCATCTAATTTAATTTGGCCTTTGCGCGGTTGAGGTCAAACTTTCAAATTTCTTTTTGGACCACAAAATTCATGCGATTTTCTTCTCAAACTAGTAAATTTGTCCCAATAACGAAGCCAAAATCCACAGCCTGAATATTCTTTAAAAGTGTCTAAGGTCCTAAGTTTCAAGCGTCACCCATAAAATTTTCCAAGAACACAAGAATTAATTGCTTTACAGGATAGTTTCATCAAAATTTTATCCTTGCAATTCCCTTAATTCCTGAGGTAAAGTATTAAACCCATATCAAGATGCAATACAGAGAAAATTACAAAAATAATCCTCTGGCATATGATTAAGGCCTTCACTCTCAATTTTTTGAAAACGAAAGACGAGATTGGATATCTAAATCTTTGTGACGGTAGAAAAAGTAGAATTTCTAAGGATAAGCAGAAGGTAAGTCTAGTACTCTTGATTTCTTTTTTTCCTTTCCAATTTGCCAAGTATACTTGCGTATTCCCAAGTCACAAACTGAGTGCCATTGCTCTTTGATGTGCCCATGAGTACGCTTAACTTATGTTTCCTGTACTAAAATTTTACTTCTAAAAGGAAGAGACGCTCGGGAACAGGTGTCTTTTTAATTTATTATTTACGGGAACAAGTTCATCTTTTTGTGTGTCTTAAAACATAAGTTTTACAAAACTATACGGCTTAAAATATTACAAAAGGAGATAGCCCTACAGTTTAGGAGTACCAAGTAGCTTTATGTTCCTGGCGGTGGTGGTGTAATTTCTCGATCTTTGGAGCCAGGAACTGGGCATGTCGATTCTCCCGTCAGTGTAATTAGGGTGAGAGAGGGAAGTCTATTCGAGTCAAAAGTAAGGGTCCATGGAATTAGGTCAGGTAGAACTGGAAGAGGTTCGATTCTTAGCCTTCTATGTATTTCTTTTTCTTCCCGAACTGGACGATTGTAATAGGGCTGTGTGTAATTGATTAATTTTATTTAATTAATGTTATTTATTCAACGTTACACAATTTCCCATTTCTATGTCCTTACAACACGAAAAAAGTGCGACTTGTAGCCACTTTGAGGTGGGTCTTGGTACCCTTGAGACGACTGGTGAGAACTTGATCGCGAGCGTGCACGTTCTAAATTATAGCAGTGTAGAAATAATTACTAGTTTCGATATATAAAAATTAAAACAATGAAGAACAAACAGTTACATACTTCTGCTCGAACTGGACCGCTCCATTCTGTAGATACTGCGATCGACCCCTTCCAGGGCGTATCGCAAAGAACTCAGAATGATCTTAGCTCTAGGATCCTTAAAGACCCGTGATCTTTTCGTTAAGAGAATAGCGGACCTCAGCGTGAAGGCTGCATCGTAAACTTCTCCTTCAGAAAAAAATTAAAAATTTTGAAATGACCATTTTGTGTCAATCAACATTGATGTAATTTGCGCCCACTTCGATTTTAACGGGACTACCAGTTAAAAGTCTATCCAAAACTTGACGCTGTTAAGTGTGTAAAAGTTCCAGATGGCAGCATGGATAAAAAATTAATTGTCTTTTCCATGAGAGTAACAGATTCAAAAGGTTGACATTTCCAAAATTACTCAGACATCACCGGCAAGACAACGAATTGAAAGGGATTCCAAATTATGTACCTTTGCCGGCCTCCGTTACGGCTATCTTTATAGCCTTGGTAGACATTTCCTCCAGTCGACCAACACACCACTCCCAGGACCCACACACATGAGTCTTAATTTCCTTGACGGTTTCTGGCAATGTTTCACGATTCTTCGCTCGTGAGTTTGAGCTTTTAGTCTGAAATTAACCAAATCAGGAATTATTTACTTCGTTCTGACCTTTATTCCAGTTTCAATTCTGTGCGAATCAGTCTACTTAACGATGCCGGGTCGGGCAGATATAAACTGCTGGGGCTTGCCAACGAAAATACTACACAATTTCTTCATGTGATATGACCATTTGACGACGAAATTAAAAAATATTTACTCACCTAAAATGATTTCATGTAAAATTCTAAGATTGACGTCGAATATGAAATCGCAATAAACCTCAAATGTCAGAGATGAAAGCTTACCTTCGTTGTAGCACGACCATTAGAATCCGAGTTTGAGTTTGAGCTCGAGCTAGAAGATGATCTGGAACTGGAATCCGAGTCGGACCCTGAGTCCGAAGATGCACTTGAACTGGAGGAGGAACTACGGTTTAGTTCATTCATCCATTTCCGATTCGATTTGGAAGAACCGGATTTCTTAACATTCTCCATATTAGACGCGATAAAACTGGTAAAGAATTTAAATAATATTTGGGAATACAAACAAATACTAAGAATTCCGTGCAGATACGATACCAAATAATTAAAGGCTGATGACCGATCACTCGAGATCTTGGATGTCACAAATGAAATTCAACTCGATCACAATGGAATCAAAGACACAGGACACAAATAAATTTTCGATCGAAAGCCTGAGTTACCGTCACCTTCCTTGTCGACCTAGTGTACACCGTATTTTTCATAATTGATGTTTGAACAATTTTGGTAGTCAAGACGTCAACAAAGTATTTCCTCCACTTTCCTCTTTTATCGAGCACGGTGGGAGAACGATTGGCATACAACCGAAAACACACCGAGACGGAAACAATAGTCAATAAACTTTTTATTTAACTATTTCTTACTTTTTTTTTGTTGGGACTACTGACAACTGGAAACGGACACGAACAAAGGAAATTGAAAATGGCTGAGCAAAACTAAAATTCTCCCAAATCCGGAATCAGACCCAAAGTTCCGACCTAGGGGCCGAACATGCAACTAATGCTGATAAGACAGGTACAAAGGAATATGACCAAAGAAAGCACTTACTGTGTACGTATTTTTGCCAGCAGCCGGATTACCTTCGCAAGGGATAGATACCTAGGCGAGGAAAAGGATGTGACATGACCGGACACAACCGATTTCTCTTTTCTTTCAAGTGTTTATTTTATAGGATTTACATTTGAAGAACACACAAGAACAAACAAGAAAGCGATGACCAAATTGTTTATAATTTATTTTTTGAAATTAGCCGAAAGTGGTAATTACACTGGAAACTGATTGCTTGAAATGGCTGAAATAACTCGAAATGCTTTCCTGAAATCACATAAAACATATTACGAGACCCGCGAAAATTAATTTCGACAAAATGGAGCAATTACACTCGAAAACCCATAATCAAGATTACAGCCATCTCACCTTTGACATTTGAACCACCCACCCGAGATCACACGGTCGGATCGGCTGAAATTGTTGAAATGAGCCTACAATCGCTGAAATGAGCCTGCAATCGTTCGAAACGTTTCAGTTTAGGCTTTTGTATTACACCAGAAACGCGACCTCTGAAATGTATCACAAAGTTTCAAGTCTCGTTTTTTCAGGCGAAATCGTTTCCAGTGTAATTGCGGCTTCGTATAATGGCATTGCTGTATATTACGTCGGGTGCTCGGAATTTTGAAATTGCAGAACTACTTTAATGATAAAATATTAGTGATCTTTATTATGTGTTGCGTAAGCAAGACATGTGAATGTGTTGTCTGTCTGTCTGTCTGTCCGTCCGTCCGTCTGTCCGTCCACACTTTTCAGGCAGTAAACGTTGACGGATTTCAACGAAATTTTTAGGGTAGGGACACAAGGTCACAAGACACATCAAGTGTTAATATGACCCCGCCAGGTGACCTCTAACCCAAGGTCACCAGAGGTCACATGCAGTACATGTTGACGGATTTCAACGAAATTTATATGGTCGGCATATAAGGTCACAAGAATCAACTGGTGTTAATATGACCTCGCCATGACCTCTGAGGTCACCAGATGTCACATGCAGTAAATGCTGACAGATTTCAACGAATTTATATGGTCGGTACACAAGGTCACAAGAATCACCTGGTGTTAATATGACCTCGCCAGGTGACCTCTGAGGTCACCAGAGGTCACATGTAGGACTTCAACAAAACTTACATGGTAGGTACACAAGGCCATTAGAAGCATCGACTGTGAATATGACGTCGCCAGGTGACCTTTGCGGTCACCAGAGGTCACATGCCCATAAAAGTTGACGAATTTCAACGAAACTTACATGGTAGCTACTCAAGGTCACAAGAAGCATCGACTGTTAATATGACCTCGCCAGGTGACCTCTGAGGTCACCAGAGGTCACATGCAGTAAATGTTGACGGATTTCAACGAAATTTACAGGTTAGGTACACAAGGTCACAAGCATCACCAAGTGTTAATATGACCTCGCCAGGTGACCTCTGACCCAGGTCACCATGGGTCAAATTTTAAAAGTTGCTCAGAGTGGTCTGAAACGTGCATAGATGCAATAAAAAGTGGGTTTTAGAGGGTGACCTCGACTCATGTTGCTATGAAGATTTATATTTGGTATTAAGGCAACACATATCTACTCGTTCCTTAGAGCGTTTATTTTGAATAATATTCGTCGCCTTCTTATTGAACAAAATCAATAACGAATACTTGATCTCTATAACAGCAGCCCCATCAGTTAATTAGAAGTGATAGCTAGTGTACAAAACACAGTCTAAAAATCGCAAAAATCGTTGGCCTTGGTGGAACAAGAAATGTTTAAGACATGCCGTCAATTCCTTTCGCTAAACGAACGGAAAAAAGTATGTTCCCTACTGTGAAATCTGAAAGACGTGGATTTTCGAAATGGATTTTCCAATTAAGTTTTTGCTCCAGATTCCGTTTAAAGCTGCAGGTTTGGACATTTCATCCTTTGTTTCGTCACATTACCTTTAAGGTGAGGTGACATTTTGCCAAAATTAGCAGATAAATTTTCCTGTGTCTTCTTCTGGCTCTAATAATGTCAAGTTCCTGTACTCGTGTTGATGTCGGCTCAGGATAGTTGATATTTATTCTCCTCTGGTTCTTTTGTACAAATTAATTTATTTTTAGAAACAATTATCAACTTGGCAGTTATAAATATCCTACGACGGAGTAGTATTTGAAAAAGTTAGTTTTTCCAAGCAAATATTGGTGAAAAGCTTGAACAAATCTGAGGGACACAAGTAAATTCAAAATTGGAAAAATTACATCACTATAAATTAATGATTCCAGGTTCTGGTACACTTTTAGTCACTATTTTTCGAATCAAAATTCTATTTTAGTAATAAACTTCGAATAACTCAATTCGAAATTCTAACTAAAAGGAAACACCATCAGTGAATTACTAAGGAAACACCATCAGTGAATTACTAAGGAAACACCATCAGTGAATTACTAAGGAAAGGAAATCCTGATCTATTGTTATTGTTAACACAGACGAGCTGGACGCATATGAACTAAAAAAGTCAAAGGTGTAACACATAATTAAATAAATCTCCATAATTTTATTTTAATAAATTATTGTATTTGGGATTTAGACTGATATCGCACGTCCTAGGTTGTATAAGTGAAATAATTTTATATGCATTGGAATTATGGAATTCCTATCCTAAGCATTGGGGTTCAGAAACAGTGACGAAACTGCAAATAGTAGGAACACGATTCCGCCAAGAATTGTAACTGAAAATCAGAAATTACAAGATATAAATTAAGACATACGATAAAAATATCGAAACAAACAAAATTAGTACACCAACCTGTCCTCACTGATATCTTTTGGGCTATTATTCTCCCTCCTAGTACTGCCAGTCCGGTGCATAGGGAATGACCGAGAACCCCTCCGACGATGACACCTACAATGTCCTGCAAGGAAAGTACAAATTTTAAATATTGGGTAAGAAGAATTAGTAAAGTGTTTCCTCCAAAGTTGGGTCCGGAAGGGTAAATCATATTACCGATCGAACGGTGCAAAAGTTTTTTTAAAAGGTACTGTGTGCAGATTAAATTCATAACTTGAAAAATGTTTAACTACATTGACCCATTGTTTGCCGTTCTGAAAGTTTGAAAACATTGAATTACCTCGGTGGCTGCCAAAACCACAGTGGCTAACTGAGATCTGTCGCCCCATTCCGCGAGAAATGTCATAGTAAGGGCTTGTAGAAATACTCGCGAAAAGCACGAAAATAGAATTCTTCTCGCTGTAGAAGGCATTTTGGGATTAGGGATGACCCCGGTTTCTAAATCCGGACTGAGTGGTGTACTTTCCGCCTATAAAACATAAATATTAATCATTTACTTATTTAAAAGAATATTCCGAATTTATTTAGAGTTTAGTTTTAGTTTAGCGAAGTTTAGATGCTAATGACACATGTTAATGGCTAAACATTTTTAAACTAGGGCAATGGGTACTGGCACTGGGTACACCGTCCGCTCAAAATCCAGATCTCGAGTCTAGCATACATATTTATCTCATGACTGGGTATTCATAGGCAAACAAATATTCAGACAAAAATCTTCCTTTAAATCGATATGAGGGATTATATTTACTATTCAAAGGGTTAGAACAGTCAACAATTAATACATTCGAGGAAATATTTAATGTCTCAAGTCGAAGGTTCAATAACAATACATTTCTATCGCTGCTGATTATCTACTAAATAACCAATGTATAATCTCTGCCTCAGAAAATATTTTTGAACAGATAAACACGACGAGATATCTTCTATTTATAAAAATGCTTTGTCACCGCGTGACTGAGTATAAAATAACTAACCCTGTACCCTGAAGAAATATAAAATGAGTCATGTTCACGAAAGTGAAGGAATCACAATGTAGATTCTATTATTATAAAAGTTGAATTTTAATTTGAAGTGGAATTGGTTTAGTATTTTACCGACTCTTCTTGTCGTCTTAAATTAGCTTGGACTTCTTCCAGCTCCTCAGACCCTTCGTCTTCTGACATCTGACATCCATCGTACAACATTTTAAACCCAAAGAGGGCGAACAAAGCCGTAGAGATGTAGTATGTGTATATTCGCGGAATAATTGTTATTGCATATCCGAATAAAGCTGTGGAAAATAATAAAATTTTACATAATATGGTATAAAATTAACAAAAAAGAACTTGAGAGTGGCTACTCGTAATTACAGGAAGTTTTGTTTGCGGTCAATCCTTCCATTATACCCGTAGTGTGCTCAAATTGGTACTAGTTTAGTTTCAGTTATTCTATTTAATACCTCACTTCACAAGGAATATAATTTTAAGTAATCAAACCGTTCACGTAATATTATTTCGCGAATTTATTATCAATCTGACGGAATACTTGGACTTGGGAAAGCAAATCTAATGAAAACTTGTCTTCTCCTTTCTGATTTTGAAAATCAAAACTGTAATTTATGAACATGAGTTGTACCTGATAGAACAGTCATGAAAGCCAGAGCAGCCATGGCACCAGAGAAAACGGTTAACCGGGCATGCCGCATTGCCATAATGGCGGCAATGAAAAACGTTTTATCTCCTAACTCTGACACAATAATCATGGATAAGGATGCCACAAATGCGTGGGGAAATCCGAGGGATCCTCCAGACGGCGTAGGCGTCATCACTGAGGCTGCGGTGGTGTGCTTCCAATCCATTTCTGAAATCAAATTAATACACAAAGCGTTTTAACACAGGAAGCAATGATTTCAGGGATCCACCTTAGCAATATAAATAATATCAGCTTCCGTCAAATAGTGCGGCCGAATATCATTTCGTCAAGATTGGTGGAATACCCGCCCAATACGCAATATCGGTAAAAGGAGTTCTGGGTGGTATTCGGCTGAACTATACAGTACACCGTAGATCTCTAAGGACTTCCTTAATTAACATTTAACTTCTCCTTAATCGGCTATGGGTTATTTACTTCAAAAGACGAGATGTCCGCGGTTATGACGCCAAGTCGACGGACGTCCAGGGATGACGTCACAGCGCCTTCTATATTAAATTATATAGCTCTTAGAAAGTCCACAATATCTATTAAGACCACTGTATTGTGCGTACGGAATAGATATATGATATAGGTGTCGGATATATAGAAACTACCCTTTGGAGGACGTCGTGTAAATAAACCACCTCGCGGTTAAGGCCAGAAAATGGTCATTCCAACCCGACGGTGGTATTACAGGGCAGAGTCACTCTCAAATATCATTTATGATTTACACAACACTTAACGATATCAATAAAATGAAACGATTAAGTAAAAATGTTGGTTAATTTATTGACGAGACTTCTATTTACTTATGACTTACGACTTGCCAAGCCCAGTAAGACAAGGCATTTTTGAAAAAGGTGGAAATTTATGTTAGTTAACTGATTAACAAAAAAATACATACCTTTATTTTAAGGTGGTGTTAGCGACGGATGAAAATGACAGGAGTTACGGATGGGATCGACGTTGACCTCTTGTGACCTGAGGGAGTACTGTCCAGATATATTGTCCTTTGGTGGATGCCACTGCGGAAGTGCCGACCAGAGAGTAGAGACACACGAGACTGGACTGGAGTCACTGGAGAAAATGAATTGAGGAAATACAATGAATAAATGAACTAATGACTAATTGGGTAATGTGAGCCGGAGAATTCAAATCCATCTAAATACCACTAAATACTGAATCTTCTGTTCTGACTCGGAATTCAGTTTTGACAAGTCGTCCGTGGCTCCAACACACGACATACCTTCCACGTGTTCTCCTCACTCTCTACAACCCATCAGTCTCAAATACTTGTATGTTAGCGTCAAATCCCACAAATATACAAAATACACAAATTTAATATAAGTGTTCCGTGTACGATGAACAATGTCATTCTAAAGAACATGTGATATTATAACAACCGACATCGCGTAACACATTAGGAAAAATAAGACAATTTAACACACTCGAAAAGTGCATGTCGCAATGAGAAAGACACCTCTGCCAAATGTCGAGTCAAGGTGCCAAAGAAGAAATTCACGTCATTCGTATTCCCAGGATTCCCTACTGTACGAGGATGTTGCCATTTGATATAATTGGAAGGCAATCTCAAAAGTAACAATTCCGTCAGACTTAGTTAAATATGAATCTAAGAGAAAAATGAAGAAACTAATCTGCCAGGCCACTTTAACATAACGAGAGAGCTAAAACGGCGTAGGATAATGTTTTCTTTCTTTTTTCTCTCTGTTTTCCCTCAATTTTACCTTGACCTAGGAAAGTCAAACATTGGAATTTTTGAGTCAACCCTTTTCCGGTCACTACCTTAAGGCTCTCAGGTTCACATTGAGATAATTTTTATTTCTGTACACCTTAAAAATTCGACAAAAACCACTGCGTCAAAATTATCAGTTAACATGACCTGAAATCGTATATCCAGGTCTGAGATTCTTTCTACTGACGCCCTCTTTCTCAATTATTGATTGATGGATACACTCATTCAACTGGCAGACCGATTTCTTTTACGTGTTCTTTAAGCAACGAAGTCAGGCCATGCAGGGGCACGTTATTAAGTTAAGAAGATCAGATGCAGAGAGATGATGTCGAACTTGCGGAAAAAGTTCCACAACACAAAAAAAATATATACGATTTATAGAAAATTAGCCCAACCAAATAAAATCGTCCTCATCAGTAGGTGTTGAGCCGTTTTAATACAAAATAATTATAATTTGGACGGACTTCTCAGAATTCGGCGACCAACCGAACCCTAAGCACATTTTCTGGGGCTGTGGAGGAATTTATTTTACTATTTTCTACTCCCGTCTTTTTTTAAAAAAATAATATTAACCAGAAAACCCGTGATTCGAGACGAGCCAGGCGGAATCATCTAGCCCAGCCAAAGAGAAGAGAAGCAATTTTCTTTTCATGGCAAAGACCGGGGTTTAGTGAGAGAAAGACGGTGAGACAGACAGAGTCGCTGGGCTATAGATTTTATTGATATAGTATATTGTAAATATTTTTGAATATATTGATATCATGTTATACCCCAATATATATTGGGGTACAGATGGCGCGGGGCCGGGCTGCTCAGTGTGCTTTGTGTGCTCAGCCGAAGGATACATTTTCTAGAACTACTATCGGATTGTTAACTTATTTCCCGCGCATTCAAAAATTCGAAATCAGGTTTCGAAGGAACTTAAAGTGGAATCATTAAGTTCGGTGGCAAGGTCGGGTTTATCTAGTATAATAATTTAATAAAGACCACTGTATGTCTCTGTGTGTGTGTCCATTTGTGGACCAATTTTCATGAGTGATAGCTTAACATTTTCAGGAGACCAATGCCCAGAGTAGAAGCTATATGTTGATCTGAACTTTGACATCTGACCTGGACAGGTAGCCACATCGCAAGCATGTTTTAGGACGTCCGAGTGACATGTCATTTTTAAGGGGAACTTAGGGGATTCCAAAAGTACATAATGCTATCTTCCGGTCAATGGGAAAGGGGCAGACAGCAGAAACCAGCTCGAAGGACGGGTTCTCAGCTAGATTTTTGTATATGCCGTAGCCTGACAGTCTGGTAACTCTTATGCGATTCACATCATATTCATTGCAGCCTGTTCCAATACATCGTTAGATTTAGTTACACAATGTTTAGTTTGGGTACACCGAATAATATGTATTACCAGAAGTCAACCCAGATCGGACAGTAGAAGGCGGATCCAAAGGAACCTACCCAGCACCGCGCATTTTTCTATTAATATTCATTGTAGTTTGGGTAATGAAAACCAAGATTCCTAGACGACCAATTTTCTCACTAGGTTGGCCCATGCGATTGTTTACTCAAAAAAAAACTTGTTTTATTTCGTTCGGTGCCCAAAATACATTAGATCAGACGGGACTT
>JAQFYE010000863.1:0-28531 GCA_034694305.1 Protaphorura glebata | reverse complement strand
CCAAAAAAAATCGCACGGAGGTGTATGATACCTCAAAATGTTCAGAATTTGAATACGCTTTAGATAAAAAATAGAAAGGTGAATATAAAATTTTGCTGTCCTAGTTGAAAAAGTACTTTTTAGGCCAGAATTTTTGACCTTGGACCACCCCCTGCATTCGGAAATCGCTTTTCCTAGGTCTATGTAAATTTTCAAATTTCTATCTCCAGAAATGCGCTGTAGAAAATGATTCTTAGGTTGTCCACTTTATTCTTTTACATACATATCTGTATAGTTTCACAGTCCATTTAATTTCCAAGTAACTTCAGTCAACTTATGATTGTTTGAAAGTTATAATTGTGGTGATAGAAAAGTTAGTTCTGGGAATATTGAGAAGTACTGTGTCAGACAACTGCGATTGAAAGGGCCGTGTAAGTAAAGACAGAAATAGAGTAGGATTTCGTAGTTGATTAGCAATTACATTACGTTTTATGCACGGGTGGCTACAGCCAATTACATTGGATGGGGTCAAACTCTAGAATTATAGTTATTGTAGTCTATCTAATGTAAAAGTGTTCGATGACAAAAATCAAATATCACACATAGCCGGTGGCGTAAATAAGGCCAACTAACTACCCCCTCTACTTATGTCTATAACATGCAGAAATAAGTCAAAACTATGAAATCTAAATACGACGCAACAAAAATGTGACGCCATTTCATGTGCGATTTTCTACGTAGAACTAACTTTTACATGTAACTAATATTAAAAGGTACACACAAATTTTATCTCCGCCGGCGTCCGCTCCGCGGGATCCACTGCAAGCGGCGTGCGTTAACATTTACCTATTACCGTCGAATATAACGCGAGGTAAAATTAATTGTGTGCAGATAAAATGAGATTTTTTACACAAGCCATCATAGTGTTATGGTATGGGAATACAAAAAAAAGAACAAGGAAGTTGCCCAGAAAAAGTGAAATTTTCCATTGAATGCATTCTTTGAAAAACTGTTCACCTTAATTTCAAAAATTAGTAAGGTCATGAACCTAGAACCAAATATAGAAAACACATATTATGTATCAGGTTCAGTCGAAAGACACTCAGTAAATAAGATTTCTTGGGCGTCCCGGTTTCTTGTTTCGGAAATGAAAAAATGGCCTTTTTAGATTTCGCCCTCCGTCCTGTATTTACGCCACTGATTGCCGGTCAACTGTCTATTTCTACCACAGAGACAGCCCACACCCCTACTATGCAGGTTCAAAATTCAGCGCACCTTGGCGAATTGATTACGGGACTGTCACCTCACTATACCCAATGTGTTTTTAACCAGTTCAATCATCACAGATACCCACATCCGACCCCTAGCCCAATAGGGTGACTTTATTGATTTATGAAAGTGAAGTTTGGAACAATCCAAGCTAATTACAAGGTATTTGAATAAAATCTCCAAGTGAGAATATTGAACTAACTCGTGGAATATGGGGGAAGAAAAATGACCAACCGACAGCTGCCGAATTGATCAGTACTAAACAATAGGTGGCGTTCAAAACTCACAAAATTTAACATTTACTTTCTGGTATCATTCAACAGTAAAAACCTCACAGTTTTGGGAAATGAGGATTGAGATATGCCAGGCCGATGAAACCGAACCATTCCTCAACTGGTAGCTGATGTGAACCTCGTAAAACTACGTTGTCTTGGATCTGGTTAAATTTAGTAATTAGAATATTATTCAACCTTTCAAAATAATTTAATATGACAGAATTTTGACTTTGTGGAGTATACTCCACAAAGTCAAAATTCTACTCAGTAGCCGGGTAAGACTGAACATTTTCAGCCTCCGGTTACGTGAACTTACTTCTTGGAAATCGGACTTGCAGTTCTGGCAGTCTTGAAGTTTCAGAAAACGATGCAACATGCAGCCCTTAAAAACAATTAGACAGTAACTGAATATTCATCAAAATAGTTAATGTATATTTCTAATGAATTTGTAGAATAAATATAATTTATTCTAATACCATTCCACTATAACTATGGGTTCCAAATTCTTATCATTGAATTGTGTTCCTTTACGTTGATTTTAAATAATGTTCAATTAATTCAAACTTGGCTCCAACATAAATCTTGTAGTAACCGTACCAAAATGGTGCGTTTTTTCTGCCGAAAAGAGTGCCTTCCTAGTTGGTGGGTCGGTGGTTTGTTGCATGCAATTCCCAGATTCAACTGTCTAAACTCTGCTTTTTCATTTTCCAACTCATTTTATAAGACGGTGTCACGTACACCATAAAAAAATCCCAAACGGACTAAGGCATCCCAGCCACTCAATTAATTATTCACATTTCGGATGCGGGGAAGTTTGAGTGATAACAATTGAATTGCGGTGAGCCACAGAATACGAATGTGTCCATGATATAAATGAGCGGAACACATCCCATAGCAAATGTCATACCACTGTCATTACGTACAACCGTACAAGGATTATAAGGTAAGGCTAATTTGTCTGACGCCCTCGTGTTAAGACGTACGTTCAAAATTGAGCAAATTAGCCTAACTTACCCTATATATTTGTTTGTTTGTTTTTTCCCTAAGTGCTAATTCCTGCATTCAGATACACAGAGTAAGAGAGTTGAATAACTTATTACAGCTACACCGTTAAAATTACAAATTAAACAACCCAGTGCCAACATAGGATTATAAAGTACAGGGTGCCACGTCGTAACCTCTGCCACCCCCCCCCCTGCAGCTCAATCTGGGGGAGCCAGACAAAAAGTGAGATATGCATTTTGTAGATAATCTTACTGCGGATCTAGGAAGCCATTCCGATTGAAAATCCGTTGCGCGTAGTGGCACTGACAAGCGCCTAAGTAAAAAACGGCATAAAAAGACCCCAAGAATTAGGCTTTCTGCTACAAAAACATGCCCTAAATAAATTTTTTCGAAAAATCCGTCGATGCCACCTTTTTTCCAATTTTTTTTTGCAATATTGTTAAAATTTTGTTGGACCGCTTTGGAGAAAGTCGATTTTTCGCTGCCAGGGCATTTGGAAGTGATTTTTCTCATCAACTACTATGCTAACTACGACAATGCTAACAATGGGACCCCGGGATTTTTTAGTAAAGGGAAAGAATGACATCGGATCTTCCGCGTCAGAACTTGAATTACTAGATAACCAATTAGTATTCATACTCTGTAACGATTTAGTGAAAGCGCGAGTTAAACACTTTGCCGATATGGTAACATGGTAATTTTGAGAATAGAATCGAATAGCTTTCCCAATTACATCGTTGAAGTGCTCTCATGGAAATGTGGATGAGATCAAGTACTCTTGAAACGGATCAAGTTCGCTTTAAGGTAATGGTTTTTCACTTTTACAAAAAATTAATGAGTGATTGAAATTCTCAAATACGGGAATAAACTCCCGCAGATTAAGCGATTTGAGAACTGTGTTGGTGCATTATGAAAATCGTGCACAGATTTCCTTCCCTTCCTAAAATTGACAAGATCTCATTTTACCGACACACGAACACGAGAGAATAGAATGCAAATGAATCAAGGAATTGTCGCAATAAATGTGTGATGGTTGACAATTACTATATGAATACTAATGAGTTCGTGGTCCGTGGCAGTCCATGATTTAGTCCGGGGATCGTACAACGAATGAATTATAATCCGAATGTATGTGGGGACACGGCGTGCGGCGACTTTATGGCGCGCTCACATGAGACTCTCGGATTCTTGGAGGTCTGGAAGAAATCACTACTTTATATTATAAAATTTAATAAAAAAAATAGTTTTCAACCCAAATATATGAAATTATACATTACATGAGTCTTTTCGTGTTCTAAATTATTATTTTGGACTTTCAAACGGTTTTTTGAATCCGAATCTCAAATCTCAAGACATTTAAGAAATATGATGAAAGTTCAAAGTCCTCAGACGTATTTTGTTAAGTTTGAAATGTTAGAATGTGCCTAGCTGCATTCGAGAGGATAGAAATTGAAGAAGATTTTAATAATATGAATGTCCAACCACGCACCCTCTAACGAGGGATTTTTTTGAGCGACTTATATTTTTGAAAGTCCTGAAAATGGTATATAATTTAGCAAAGCTTACTTGGAATCCGAATTTGTATGTCATGCAATCCCAAAGGCCTGTTAATGTTACGAAATATGGACTTCCGCTAAATTCTTTACGTCATTTCAATAGTTTTCGAAAATAAATCGTTCTAAAGCACCCCTTGTGAGAGTCAACACTTGGAGTAAGTAGTGAAACCGAGGAAATACGATGCCAGCATTATTTTCAACTTGAGAACCCTAATCCTCTCATTCCTTTTCAACCTTTTGGTTCAGAATTTGATGGATGGTTTGTAAAATGCGATGCAATGTTGGGAATTGCCATAGCGTGCATAGGCAGACAAGTTGTTATCACTCTTCTTTGGCTCTTCGGTCGTAACCATCGCATCCTTGAACAAATATAAACTGGATACACTCGAGTGGAATTGGACAGGCAATTGGGCTTAATTTGATTTAATAATCCTACTCTTTAATTTACTACTCCCAAAGCGCACTCCACTCAATCATAACAGAAGAGCAAGATTAAAAAATATACCAGCAGGGTCCCACAAATTGCCATTTAATTTAATTCGTTTAATAACGGAAAAGAGTCACTTGATGCGCACCAGGGGATGATATGTGTCTAGATCGCGAGGCGATCAACGAATATACTGTTCGTCTATCCAATGTGTTAGGCGGCCATACTTACCACTATACTATCGAGGCAAATTGTTTGATTTTAAACATGGTGCTTCTCAATGTAAATACATCCGTGTCCGGAAT
Organism: Protaphorura glebata; assembly: GCA_034694305.1. Lineage (NCBI taxonomy): Eukaryota > Metazoa > Arthropoda > Collembola > Poduromorpha > Onychiuridae > Protaphorura > Protaphorura glebata. The sequence continues at coordinate 23,715 of JAQFYE010000863.1, read as the reverse complement.
GTGAGGCAATCAGCGGAGACACGTTGTTAATAGCGTTACGTTGATGTGTTGTACTTTTCAAGGGTAATTATAAAAACAAACTACAATATTTTCACCAAAAATATGCAAAAGGACGGAGCACAAACCATTTGGGAAAATGTACCCCGTTGGAAATCGATCCATTTTTTATACAGTGTCATCCTGAACAACTTCTATGAAGGTCCTACCCCCATAAGTCTACCCGCTTGGCGACTAAATATACACTGGTTAGCATATAAAGTGAAAGAGAATGAAAGCAATAGTGAAAGTCGCTGGCATATGCTAACCAGTGTATTTTTAGTGGCCAAACGGTTAGAATTTTCGGTGTAGGATCTTCACAAAAGTTGTTCAGGATGACACTGTCTACAATATAAAAAATGAAGCGATATCCATTCCCATACAGTTTGTGCCACCTCCTTTGTGATTCCATGAAAAAATTATCCCATAGAAAAAATCCGAACCCCTTGCATATTCCGGACCCTGTATACGTACGTTAACAAAATCTTCACTCCTCAAGAAAAAGTCGAGATTTGCTGAACTCCTTGTGGACCTTGTAGAGGTTGTCATTTGTGGTCAAAGGTTAGAAAAATTGTCCATTAGCGAAAGACTAGGAGAGACATATTTTTTGAATGTTATTTCATCCCACGATCTGTCTCATCGCTTTTCCCATTGCAACATATACAAACACACAGATCCAGTCTCAGTGTACATTAGAGTGGCGTTCAGACCACACGTCCGTACACGATACACGTCCACATACACGACAATGCAACTTCCAGTCAAACCCTTTTATTTTTTGCAAACATTTTAAGTACATTAAGTACGAAATCACCATGGGAACCACACAACAAAAACGAATCCCAGAATTGTACATTGTCAAAGAGTCAACGGAAGACATACCATCCGCTGTTAAAGCGGAAGCGAACCTTAACGTTTTAAATGTTCCCAATTCTGGTGGAAGTGGAAGTGGTAGTGGTGGAAGTGGGCGGAGGAGACACTCTTGGGTTTATGGGTACGATTTTTCAAAATATCGTTATTTTGCAAAATTTGTCAAATTTTTGTGGTAGGACGCAGATTTTTTTAAACTATTTTATCGATTAAAATCAAAAATTGTTCAGGTTATCACGAAATATGAGAAAATATTCTGAATATTTCTCTATTCAGGTAAGTAAATAAATACGGGCAATAAATATAGATTTTATTCAGCAAAATTTTTCACAATTAACTGCTGTAGACAAGTAGACCGTGTATAATAACACATTAATATTCCGCGACTCACACACATTATCAAGTGCGACTTGACTTCCTAGTCGGGGTAGTAAACTAAAGGGATTTTTATCACACAGAAAAGTTGTTCCAGCAAAGTTTGCACATTTGGAGCACGTGCAAAAAATGAGTCTTGTGCATTATTACATACATACAAGCATAGACTCGCCTGCGTCTGTATTAATATTCTGTGTGCGAAATTGACTCTACAAACCATAAGATTTACGTGTAATGCAGATTTTGGCTAGGTTTTCCGCATTCTCCAGAGTCAGACCTTTGTGTACGTACTTTTTGCACGTAGGAGCGTAGTTTGACATAATATGAGACTCTTTCCTATTATTTCTCTTGTGTATATTGTGTTCGCAGTCGCAGCAGGTGTTCACACACGTAACCAAACACGCCGAAAATATTTTACGATGATATTTTATGCTAAAGAGAAGTGTTTAGTTCTCCACATGGCACGTACGTACGTACGAATTTAAGTACACGCAATGCAATGGGAAAATTAATGTGTCTGTTCCATTTGTTATGGAAAGACTACACGGTTCCCTCGAAAATTAAACATACCGAATGTATAGACTCCGACTTTTTATCCTTGAAAACAATAAATTCTGGGCGCCACTTTTGAATGGATTTGCCACGCTGAGTCACACTTAAATGAAGCAAACTTTATTTTTACATTAGAATTTCTTTAAAAAAATATTTTGGCAAAATAAAGATATAACATAAATCCAGGTTTTTCACGAGCTGTGTTATTACCAAAAACATTGGAGCAAAAAGTGTGCGGCCAGGAGGATTCGAACCCGTGCCAGTCACGTGTGCTGAGTTGCGCAGAAAGAAAAAGTCGGAGTCTATATCTCATTTCTGTGTACGCAGCGCGCCATAGACTCCCTAGGTTTAATACGCATATTTACTGCAAATTTTTGCAGACACACGAAGTAGGTTGACATTAAGATTTTGCGAGAAACACGCTATGGATATGAAAATCCGTGCGGTAGTCCGTGTCCGCTATACAACCAAGGAAAATGTCAATATTTATAGAAATCCAATATTTCTCGCCTGCACTCACTAACACATGCATAAGCTTAAAGCATAAATTAGGTGCCAAAAGGGAAGGAATGTTAATTTCTCGGAGACTCAAGCAACTGAACGAGTTCTAATTTTACAATATTTTTATTTTGTACAAAATACACACAGTTGGTGAATATTAATCATACACCTCTCCCATTCACATGCATTCATTCAATTGGCCATGGGTTTATTTTCGTGGAGTGTAGTGGGCGCGCTTCGTCACACACAAATAATATACAGTTATTCCATACACTCATTTATATTTAGCATGAAAAAAAGTCAAACCTTTCGCCAAGAATTTTTTTTCACGGTTTTCTTATTTTTTTTACTGAGCAGCAGCTGATTCAATACGCAGAAATTATGGATTAAAAATTTTGAATCCTTTCCAAGAACAATTATAAACCAAACCAACAGGAATTCTCAGACGACGAGGTCGTTTTGCAGTCAGTCTGAGAATTCGTCTGAATTTTGATCAGCAATTGAGTTGATAATTTCAGTTTATAATGTGATCACTCCTTTTTTTTCACTTTTTAATTGGTGTCCACCCATCGAAGTTGCCAAGGAATTTGATGCTTGATGCTTCTGAACGTTTGTTATTGAAATTGGAAGAAGCACGACATCATTTGATTTATGTACTGCAAAATTTTAAAAATTTTGGTTCGTATTTTCGGAACGGCATTGGAATTTCAAGTTGTTACCATTAATCGAGTCGGAAAGGTCAGTTAGGATTTTGAGGTAGGTAACGGAAGAACATGAGAGGCATCGAGTGGTCGATAAGTGGATGTGGTTTTCAATTAAACATGCAGGTGGCAGGCAAAGTGTAGGAGAGGAGCACATGACATCCAAGAATACCACCCGAACTATGTACATGTCATTTTTTCATACATGTTATGTCTCATGTCTGCGAGCACTCTAACAAAGTAGCAATAGCAAACAAACAAACAAACAAACAAACATCGGACGTTGTACCGCGCCGCGTCTAGAGTGCAACTGCTACTGTCCATCTATTATGAAATGATGAGTGTCTGAACTAATTCGTTCTTCATCTTAATATTCCTTCATACGCAATAACTACGCTACGCGTGCCAAAAACACGAAAATTCCGTCTAAAGTCAATGATTCCTATTCCAGCTATGTGTTACCGATAAATGTTGAAATCTTTTTAAAACTATTTTTAACTAGATTCACCCTAAGTAAAAGTAATCGCGAGTTTAAATTGAGGTTGACCTTAACTGAAGTGGAATTACCCGTAATAGGGCTAAAAGTAATGTGTTTGGTAGACGTTTTGAAGTTTTCATATAATTGTGGGTTTTGAAGGTAGCATACAAAAATATAATCCACTCTGGACCAGGTGTTTCAGTTTAAATTTATTTCGGGACCCGTTGCTTGCCAAGTCTAGGAAGGCATGACGGAGCCGAGCATAGGGTGGTCCATGAACCCGAAAACAAACAGTCATTACCCATTTATCTCCTCTGAATACAGGGCGTATCAAGATATTGCATCAAATTTCTAATTACTCAATTAGATATCGTTTGAAGCTAATGAAAGATGTTCAAACCTGTAGTAAAGTTATTAATCAATAATCCCAATATTTTGTGAACTTTTCATATTAACATTGGCAGGTTGTGAGGTCAATAATTTTCCATGTAGGGTAGTGTCTGCTAATACGCCCCTCTGGCATTCGTGGGTTTGCTTTGGGGGTCATGTGATCATATCGTTTAAGATAGGCGGATAGGCTGTGCGCATATTAGCACACTCGACCCTACAATTAATTTCTTGATTAACTTGGGACATTGACTCGTTATAAAATGAGTTACCGAAAACTGAAATGAAAATCGACTACCCAAAAGTTACGTCGTCAAGACAATATTGGTCAACCGTATCAGAGCCACCCTGTACAAGAATAGAAATTCGTGGGATTTGATCTCCCATACTCAGAACAGGATCAGCTTACAGACTAAACTCAAGACAATACTTAAAACATTTTTTCCTCAGTTTTGCAATGGGTGACACTCCGAATCTATTAACTCCAACGATTTGTCACAAAATACCCATTAGTCCAACTAGTTCGAACAAAGTTTTAATCTTCCGCCAACCCAGCACACCACCGCCCGCACCGGGTTTGAAGACCCGAGCCCAACCCAAATTACAACGACAAACTCGGATTTACTACCAAAAACAGAAGCACGCACATTGCAAGAATTTGGGGAGGTAAATTTTTTATATCACTGGTACCAGTAATGCTTAGTCATGGCGTCACTGACCTGTTGACCTCTAAAATGGCGCCATCACAAGTTTTTGTACACGGACGGTATGAGCTTACCCAATACGAAATTGTCGTTGAGTTATTTTGATTCGAACAACCTCCGGATTTGTTTGGCTACTTTGATCGCCGCTCCAACGATCACGCGTTGAAAATCACAGAGTTGGCATAGTTTTCAGTTTGACGTTGAAAGTCAGGGCGACAGACCTAGGTATTTTATTGATTGCGGAGGAGGTGGTGTGCCCATGAAATATCTAAGTTGTCTTCAAGCCGTCGCGTTTAAAAATAATTTTATCAAATAAGTCGTCCAGTCGTCGCCGTCGCCTTGTGACGCACGGTAGAGTTAGATTGGGGTTAAATTACCCGTGAAAAATGTGATTATAAAAGTATTGCGATTTATACCTACGTACGTTTATTAGACTGGATCGTACATCCGTTCCTATCCAAGCATTCTAAATACCACTTTTATTGAGCTGAGTTGAATAACTTGACATCAATGATGCTAGAAATCCGCCCAAAAAATGTAACCCGCGAGATTCACTAGAATCAATCCAATCAATATTCAGTTACGAATTAAAAAAATATGCCAGGTTTCGGAAATTTTTATTCCTAGTCTCAATTTATTCGGATTACCGATTTAAAAAAAATTCCGATTCTGATTCACAACTATTTGAGTTCCCGCACTTACGATCCCGATTATTTCTTTGAGTTATGTATTTGTGACTAAATTTCGCTACTCGTTTAATAAAACTAGACTAAATATCACTAATTTTGTTAAAACGGAGTGTCGCAATATAATTTGACACACGTGTCTTTTGCCTGTATACACTATTTGAACCATAAAAGGGAGATGTGGTCAAACATTAAGCCTGCTGTGCTTAAGGGTTAAATAACTTGCGCATTTGTGCAGACGCTTCGTATAAAGTCGCGAATATTTGCGAATATCCAATACGACATGAGTTTGCAGTACTAGAGAAATTAACACCACTACGTCTAATCACAACCGTACAAGTGACGAAACAACAACGTAGATAACATATTTATGCTCCAAACTCTGCTTCATGTACCCATGAAAATCTGCATAAGTCGCCCAAATACCGCCGAGAGGGTCTAATTGAAGTCATTCAATCGTCTCACACTTATGAGGGAACTCTTTTAGCTGCGACTCACGAAATTGGCTAGGACATGGTTTTGACGCAAAAACTGATGTAGCCGAAGCATTTTTTTTACTAGGAAGTTAGTTTAGCGGTCACAAAAAATATAATAGTCTTTTTTAAAAAGATCATTTTGTTAAATTTTTACTTAAATATTTAAAATTCGGTGAGTTGCAGAAATAGTTCCCTGGTCAGTGAACTGGATACGAACCGCACCTCTAGTCCAGTAATGAAACAGTACTAGTAGTAGAAACAAAAACACGTCTTGAGACCATTTTTTTTCAACTGATACGACAATTTCTGTGAAGTATTTCAATGGCCACATCAAAGAATATCCAAATTCCGAAGCGGAAGCCCTCCGCGCTAATATTAGAGAATGTCCAGCACCATGACCGGAAATTCTCAACAATCCACAAACCGTTCACTTTTTCTTCTCCGAACGTTCGGCGGAAATTCTCCGAGCATCAAAGGCCAGAGACTTTAGAGAGCATACAATTGAGAGCCAGTCAATACCGCCTAATCCAATTATCAAAATTTAAGTCCCCGCCGTCGGTGAGGAAAACAAATGTTGAAATTGCTGAACTCGAGTTAGTTTTTTTATATTTCTACCGTACCGTGTGAGTCGGGATGAATCGATTATTATTGCTAAATCGTCTTTTGGATATCTGAATGTTGTGACCTGATGAATGTGTCACCGATTCCTTTGACCCCACGATTCTGGTGGTTGACCTGTGTAGATGCACATAGTCACCAAACGGTTGGACAATTTGTGGTAGAACGTTTACAAAATCCGTTCAGGAGGCAGTGCCTACAACATATCAAAAATGCAGCCAATGAATTTGCCCTACAGCCCTACTTTTTACGTAAGGATTGTGTGGTGTTCATTTACATTTAATACTTTCCACTGCATAACAGTTGGAATATTTGTCGGAGAGCTGAATGGATCTCCAGTTATCTCCGAGCTCCTCTGAATCGATACAACCCATGGGATCAGGGCTATCCGTTTCCATAATATCATTCCTCGAATTTCTCGCTTCACGAGTAAACAAGGTTAGTGTACAGGGTGGCCAATGAAGCATGAAAACTCTTAAGTAATTCACAACGTAATTATATTTGGGCAATCATGTGGGACTGGAACTGTATCAAAAGTGTATGATGGCTGTTTTAAATAAACCTTATTCTATAATGTTGAAAATATTAAGTAGCAGGCCAATGTAGCCCGAAGTGACGAAAATGTAATAACATTTTTGCATGTGTACATTTGGGAATTAGGTAGGAATGGTTTTCAGAAATTAAACAGGAGCCTGTTTCCTGTCTTTGTCCATGGACAAGTCCCCGAATAGGAACTGAACACCTCTCTGAAAAATTGAGCCGAGACAGACTAGCCTCAGCAGCGTCCCGATCCCTGATTGAACTAATTCTTATGTATTCGGATTCCCCCCAAAATTCTAGTAACACTATCCACAAAATTTTGAAGAGGCAATTCCAGGGGTCACACTCGTGAATGTCATAATATACACGCCTTCCTTACTTTTTCGAGCGGGTTCACTTTTTATTCGGACACCCTGTATACGGAATCCTTTCCCAGGAGAAAGTCAGCTGCCAGACCCAACGTGGCATAAGCCAGCTTTCTCTTCCACCATGGATTATTACTATGCAAATTAGAGTAGACAGTGAGTTACCCGGTTGGGAAGAATACACCCGACTCTCTCTCTCCTTTCTCCCAAATATATTAAAACATTCCGTCCTGGAGAAGAGAAAGTAGCCCATCCGTTCCGCCCACAGAAATGGAGAAAGTCGTGTCTATGTTACGGGTAAAACCAGAAATCCGTTCAAACTAATTATAATTAGTAAATCCCTACGCAGTTCGAACTGTAATAATGTAGCTCGTCGGATTCGACTACATTTGGGATATGTTGCCAGCCTTTGTGAAGGTTCTACCCCTCAAACTCTAACGCAAAAGTTGTTCAACAGGTCAATGTCTGTGACATATCAAAAATGCAGACCTACTATTTACCAAAAGTACCGTGTAGTGTTCTTTTTCGAATTTTGACGGTGACATGTACGGTTTTAATGTGGCACACCTGTTGTGAAAGTGAGGATTAGGATGAGGCGCAAACGGTAGCTATTCCAGGGAATTGCTATTTTGTCATTGAGTCATTCAGAGCGTAGTCGACTTTCTCTTTTACTTTCTCCCGAATATTTCCAGTCAGTCCGTCTGTCGATCCACATCGTCTGTCTGTGTCTCTGTCAAATATTTCCATTGGTTTTTGTTCATCATTTCGATCGAATATGGACACACTAGATGAGTATCCGGGTCAAAGTCACCCTAGACTCAAACCAACCAGATCACTCAAACTCCGCTCCAGTCGGAAATCTAAGAGGAAGAAGGCAAATAGGTGATAGATCCGTTTTTGGATATTTTATGTACAGGGTCGCCCCTAATTTTTGAGTCATTTCCGTCCATTACAGATCATCACTCTCTCGGATGACTAGAACCTTCAGTAATTCATTACTGGAGCTTGGAGAGTTTCATTAATAACGTTAGTAATTGAATGATGGCCACGACATCGGGACACATGGTCATTTCTGAAAATGTATGTGGCCATGTGTCCGTCGCAACCCCCGACGAATGGAATTCCGTTTGATCAATTATTGTGACATCACTGTGAATGTTCTCTGTGGGTGGAAAAGGAAGAACTGCGGAACTTTCTTGAACATGTACTCGAAATCTCACTGATAAATTATAAAATAAGTTTTATTTAGACTTACGACATCATTCATACTTCTATATTTTCATAAATTACGTGGTTTTTGGCCGAAGTTTGTTCTATAAGTTTAAGGAATGAATGTGAGTTGGCACATGTACCCCAACTTGTCCAAAGTATCACTTGTGCATTCGTAATTCGATTTAATTTTTTGGTCTTTGTGGTCTTTGTTCGTTTCTTCGTATAATTTGTACACTTGCAAATTCACGCCGATAGTGGGAGAGAAGAAAATGAAAGTATTTTGAAAATCCTGAATCCTGATGACACTTTTAACTAACCTCGAACCCTGATGAAGGAGACCACCTTCTACCCGCTGAGAGTACCCTACCAACCATTTCTAGTAGATTATAAGTAGCAATTTTAGATGTAGATAGATAAAGGCTTTTTTTATTTGGTCAATCTTTTAAGAATAAACTGTCGTAAACAAGAGGACCATGTTTGATAACAGGAATCATAACAATTATGAACTTCTTACACTAAAATCGCAGATAAGATCAAATTAATAATTTCTTTTTTAATTAATTTTTCATTTGTCCTGTGTTTGATCTAATCTTTTTATTGTATTTTTCCACAGCTTCGATGTCGAGGGTAATGGTCAAAGCCGACCTCTACTGGAGGCTCAACCCCAACTGGGAGTCCATCTCCAGACACAAATGCCGAGGAGGGAATCCTTCCTGTACAAATCCGACTCGGAATTCGACATGAGTCCAAAATCGGGGTCCAGGGACTCCTCCATAGTGTCCGAGGGGTGAGTTACTCATTTGTTTATTGCTTTATTTATAAGTCAGAATCAGGGTATTGTATGTACACTGAAGCACGAAAGATACCGGACACCCCAACTGCAAGAGTGCGCACAATTTCAAGTGCTTCTCACCCATGCACTCTTGTAGTTGGGGCAAGCTGGGGTGTCCGGTTACTTTTGGGCTTATGGATTGTGAATGAAGCAAGTGTAAACAATGAAAATTGGTCAAATTTGGGGCAAGTTGATACAACCAGCGCATCCTTGGTATTGTGCTCGGTCATGCTGGATACAGTTAACCAGACTTTGCACATTTTTAACAAGACTTGAATTACAATTCGACCAATAAAAATGAAAAAATAATTGTAGGCAAGGAGAAGACTTGATCGTCACACCTTTTGCACAAATACTGGCCAGTCTGAGGTCGGTTCGGAACAATTACATCTCCATCACAAACGTGTCCACACATAGGTGAGGTTTCTTATTTTTTGAGACAACATCAAACAAACAACGAGAAAATAAACAAACAAACACCAAAAGACCTTCTGGGGCTTTGCGGGATGTGGATGGATCTTCCGGGAATCATTTTTTAAATATTTTTGTTTATCATGACTGTAGGTCCAGGAGACCCTCCACCATAGCGCTAACGGAAGCCAGTAAGCCAGTCGGTAAGGTGAGAATGTTCTTAGACTTAGAAAGAATCTCAGGGAATTTGACTTTGATTTAATGGTGGATTTATTCCACAGATGAGTCCCATTCTAAACTGGCCGTGGACACACTGGATGAGTTGGATTGGTGCTTAGACCAATTAGAAACCATCCAAACACACAGGAGTGTGAGTGACATGGCCACTTCGAAGGTAAGCAATTACTGGTGGGGCAAATTGAGATACAAATTCTATAGTGGGGAGTATTAGCATATTATAAAATAGTAAAACGTCGAAGGTCATAAAATAGATTTGTTGTTAAAATTCAGTTCAAGCGGATGTTGAACAAGGAGCTCTCCCGATTCTCTGACAGCTCAAAATCCGGCGGGCACCAAATTTCGGAATATATTTCCACAACATTTTTGGGTGAGTGTTACGGACAGACAGACAGACAGAGAGAAAATCTCGAAATGAATGGATAATTATAAAAAATGTTTAGACAAGCAGCAGGAGATGGACTTGCCGACACTCCAAATCGACGAGGTTGCGGAGGATACCTCATGTAAGAAAATTTCCTCATAATTGAATTTCGAAGAATAAAGTACAGGAACCAATGAGTAAATGTTACATTTAAATTCTAGCCAATGGGGGGAAAGTACCTCGGAAGACATCTATCGTCATCAGCCCGGACAAAATCCCGCTCTACGCTTACGAGACAGAAGACGAGTCAGAATTAGGCCATGTAAGCCTCGTGCTTCAGAAATAATTCCGATAATTCGACAACTTCTAAAATTTTTGCCCATTCTTCGTAAAGATTCTATTCGGGATAAATAATTGGTCGATAAACACGTTCCGCGTCGGAGCCATAACATCGAATCACCCGCTGACCGTCATCGGCTATCGGATATTCAAAGAACGAGATATTTTGAGTCAGTTCAAAATCCCAGCAGCAACGCTAGTCACATTTCTAAGAACTCTGGAGGACAAATATATTGCCTCCGTACCATATCATAATTCGGCACACGCTGCAGATGTCATGCACTCTATACACTATTTGTTGAACACTCCAGCGTTGGAGGTAATTACATTTTCTTAATAATTAAAAATTAGGACAAAGAATTTCGACGTTTTATTCCAAAATTGGCAGTCGGTGTTCACAAACCTGGAAATACTCGCAGCACTGTTTGCCGCAGCCATCCACGATGTAGACCACCCTGGGCTCACGAATCAGTTCTTGGTGAACTCAGGTGAAATTTCAGTTCTTTCAGTCATAATTTTTCCTGGAAAGAATAGAAGCCGAGGCTTCTAATATAATAAATACGGTATGATGATTTTGATTGGATAATTTAGGAGCGGAACTGGCGCTGATGTACAATGATGAATCCGTCCTCGAGAATCATCACTTGGCCGTTGCATTTAAATTGTTACAATTAGAGGGATGTAATATCCTGAAAACGCTGACTAAAAAACAGACTGTGACTTTGAGGAAAATGGTCATCGACATGGTAAAGCCTTTTTCAAAACAAAATAATGAGATACATGAGATGAGAAAACAATTTGACACAATAATTAACGACTCAGGTCCTCGCGACTGACATGTCCAAACATATGAGCTTATTGGCGGACTTGAAGACGATGGTGGAAACGAAGAAAGTGGCCGGATCGGGTGTGCTGCTGCTGGACAATTACACGGACCGGATTCAAGTACGTTATCTATTTACTGTAAATGAGCGACTAGAAGCCTGGGCTCGAATACAAGCGGGCTGACGGGATATCTTGTTCCGTTGGAGTAAATACTTGGCATCAGACCGGTGGTGTTGAATTAGAAGCCGATCACGAAAGACCGACTCCTCGGCTTCTAAAGGATCATTTACCGCTTTTCAAATATTTTTTTCTTCGAAATTTTAACAATATCGAATTCCAGGTCCTGCAAAATATGGTGCACTGCGCTGACCTCTCAAACCCCACTAAGCCCCTCCACATGTACAAACAGTGGGTGAGTCGTTTAATGGAGGAATTCTTTGTCCAAGGTGATAAGGAACGCGAGCACGGGTTGGAAGTGTCTCCCATGTGCGATCGCTTCAATTCGACAATAGAGAAGTCGCAGGTGAGTATCAGACTGTGAACCGACTGACGCATGACGTTTTGGACATGCCCGACAAATTCCGAGCATTATCGAACAAATTCCGAGCTGAGTCGAACCTCCAATTAGTTTCACTAGTTAGACCTTTTGTGCGGAAATGTAAGGAGTAACTTACTCCTTACATTTCCGCACAAATGCTGGTAATTTTTGACCCATTCAAATCAAATTCCGAAATTTTCCGAACAAATTTCGAAACTGAACAGAATACATTACTTTCGAATGATTTCCGATCATATTCCGTACAGTACCGTTCAAAATTATATGACTGTCCAAATAATTTCTTTGCAGGTCGGCTTCATCGACTTCATCGTCCACCCCTTATATGAAACATGGGCTGACCTTGTCTACCCGGATGCTCAGAATATATTGGATACTTTGGAAGAAAACCGAGAATACTATACAAGACTGGCCGACCCAACGCCAACCAACGGAATAGAATTGAGTAAGGGGGATATAGATGAGGAGGAGGAGGAGGAGGGGGAAAAGGATGAAACTAGGGAGAAGACCCCTGTCCGTTTCTACTTGGACAAGTGACAAGAGGGGACCTCTGCTCAAGCGGCCATACCAGAACTAACGGCCACACCAACAGAATCGGTCAATTTACCCGTGCCTAACACGACAACATATGAAATTATATCCGCCAAACGTAACATTTTAATAATGGTACCCGAAGAGGGGCTGGCCCCTGTCGCCTCACCCGAATGCACTGACTTGAAGAGCCCAAGCCCAGACGACATATCAGCAGTAGATGTCGCAGCGAAGCCCCGCCCTTCATCAACTGCAGCTACTACGTCTAAAGTGCCTTTGTCTAATTCAACCTCTACTCAAGAGTTCCCGTCAATGTACCGGAGGGTCCTTGGCCGGGTCCGCCATTTTATTGTTAAGAAGTGAATCTGTTTAATTGTTGTGCTCTGTCCCATTTGATATCGACAACGAAAGTAATATAAAAGTGTGTAGAACATGCTGGTTATTTTATAAACTTAAAAACAAAAGTAAATATTTCTCAACCACTCATTTTCATTCGCAACCTATCCTTGCCGCTATGTCCTGGGATTACAGCGCGATTATTATTATTATTTTTAACAACGTTAAAAGTGGGTAACACTTTCATCGCTCCGATCGAGAATTTAGCATTCTAAAATTTATCATTTCGGTAAATGATTGCATACTTGCATATACGAGAGGTCTTACATGGTTCAAATTCTGACAGGTGTTGAACTCCCCATATGTCAGGCTTAGTTATAACCAAGGAGGTTTAAATAAATCAATAAACAGGTCTCATAGACGAATAAAAAATAAAGTGCAGAAAAACTTATCGAATGAGAACTAAGTTTTTTAGAGCATATGATCGAAGCAATACAGAATTCAGTTCATAGTGTTTATTCATGATTAATAGAATATTAAATATTGAGGCACAACTCAAAATTCTGTCAGACAACAATAATCGGAATCGGACCACTATTCTCAAATACAAGGAATTTCAATATTGAGTCAACATCTCGTTGAATGAGATGTTGAAATTGTACCGAACTAGACTCTTACATTGACGTTATTTGTATTCAGCTCTATTCAACGATATTTCTGTAATTGGTAATTGTAGATGATGTGTTCGGGTTTTATACTCCACTGTAGGTACTTGCGAGTAGGGTTGTAAGAGAATATTCTTGCGAGAATATTCTCGAGAATATACTCGAGAATATTCTCGAGCACAAATGTTTATGCTTTATGCGGTAGTTTATAGTTTGGAGAATTTCGTCATTTACATTTAGTCCAAGAATGAATTGAAGATTTTTGGGGCCACATGCTACAGGATTTGAGAATATTCTCAAATATTAAATGCTTGAAAATTTAACAGCGTTACTGTAGACTAAATCTCTTTAGTAGTAGTAGTAGTTTAGTTGTTAGTTTAGTTGGGGCTACATCTACATGCTACAGGATTTGAGAATATTCCCGAGAATATTCTCAAATATTAAATGCTTGAGAATTTAACTTGAGCGAGCCAAAGCCGAAGCCCGAGTCATGTGTTAGTAAATAACAGCTAGAGCACGAAGAACTTACCAAAAAATTAAAATGGCGATTAACAAGGCGAACGAAACTAAAGACGGTCAGCGATTCAAGGATTTAGGAATCATGTCTTTGACGGGTGAAGTGGTAACCTTCGATTTTGGTTGAACTGAAACAGAGGCAGGTCATGGAGCAAGAGCTGATCTACGAAGGTCCACAATCTTTCAAAATCTGAAATTGTCACTACTCCTTTCCTTTTCAGAGTCTTATGTAAGATAAAGGCGGAAGATTCGGAAAAGCCCTATAGGTCATCTAAATATTCATCATCGACTCCTACTTCAAATGTTGTCGAAAGTCCAAGGCAATTTTCCACATCCGACAACCTTTGAGTGGCACACTTTCGAATCTGAAAATAAATATGAAAACTTAAAGCCTTTTCGAAATAATACATAACTAGTTATTTTTTAACGATTTGAAACTCACGAAATTCATGCAAAACTAACTGACAATCATGTTCGTCAGAAGAAATCTCAGGTGCGGTCGGAAATAAAAGACGAAGTAGCTTCTGGGAACCTTCTTTCTGATTAACAACCTCGCCGCCTATATAAATAGAAATATATGGATATACATTTTCGAAATTTTGAATCGAAAGACCGTTGACTTTATATTTACGACTTAACATTGAACTATACAACAAAAACACTAGAAGTGTCAGGGACAGCAGGATTTGGGACGTCTAATCACTCCTCCGAAACTTTCTCCTCCGCAGGACTCTCGAATGAAAAGTATTCGACCCTGAAAGTAATTAAATACAACGATATACTTATATAAAATAGTACCTGACACCTGTCTGCCCGAGGTGTCTGCGTGCTTACGCATTGCATTTGTTGAGAAAACTTGTCGACGGATTTTCAGAATTCCGGTGTCAATGGATTTGGAATTTTCTCGGTTGCATTTCAATGGAAAATATTGAAGAAAGTCCATTACCCTGACGGGGAGGAAATAACCCAATTTCTTCACACTCAATTTGTGAGGAAACTATCGCTCGGACCTAATTAGAACCAGTGTATGAAATTTAGAGAATTCTTCGGGGGACAAAATCGGCCAGCCAGAAAGTTCAACAAAATCTGACTGGCCTTATCTGATTAGTATGCCCAAACCTCCACGCCTTTCTCGTGCGGATGCAATTAGCTATTGACTCGCTAGGAGTAGGAAAGACCCCGCTGAAGAAATACACTACTCTACACTGTCAGCCCCAGGGATCGATAGAACTCTCGCCTCGGCGAAGTTGCAACGGGAGAAAAATAAAGTTATTTGTAATTACGAAGCGAAACTTCAGGTGAAAGACGGCTATGGAGTTGGCCAGTTGGCGGTATACCACATCTGTCATTTTCTCTGGTTCTCCTCCCCTCAACGACGATGTTGCCAGTTGCACGAGCAATGGCTAAGCTCTACTTATGCGGATGCTCACGATCTTTTTTCAGGTTTGACCGCTAGTGTTGATTTAAATGAGAAATTGACTTCCCACTCCGGCGGCGTTGGAGGTATCCGACTAACGGCGGACTGAGCCATGAGCGTTTCTTCACAAGTTTCCGAGGTCTTCGAAATGATTTTCTCCTTCCACCCGAGAAAGTTTGAGCAAAAACCCCGGTCTGCATGGCGCAATAATTTCTGGGTCCAATTGTTGAAATCCTGCAGCCCTGAGCGTACTGATCAACTTTTGTGTGTGTTTTCGTGCCACCAAAAGTTGCACCGTCTTGGCCGCCAGAAATGAACACATCCGTTACGCCGGCCTGTGCCAGCGGTGGTAGTGAAAGATGGAAAGCTTAAAGAACTAAATTTTAGACATTACCTTTTATTATATAATAATAGACATGTGTGCATACGCACACCAACAAACCTATGTGAATGAACGATAGTGTTCAATGTTAATAGCAAATGCATAAATTATATGTACATAACGACAGTCATGCCCATTGACAAAATTCGACCCATTTAGACATTAAATACCACATTGAACTCGTGTAGTACAAGATTAAGAAGCTCTGCCTTTTTCTACTTTATCTACTGATTTAGTGCCGATTCATAAGTATGACAGATTTACTCGTATAATAAATAATTTTCCCGATAATCCTAATACTGGTTGGCTTTTGAAAATAACCAAATGAACCCATTTCTGCCCTATTTAATTTACACGAACGAATATATCTGAGGACTAGTTTTCTGGTAATTAGATTTACTCTGAAGTCTCGTTTCCAAGAAAGTGTAAACTTTTTAGAAAACTCGTGAATTTCACCAAGTTTTATGTGGAGTAAAACCAGAAAAACTGTTGCGAAAGTATCTAAACTGAGTGCCCCTATTGCCATTACAAACGTTAAATTCTCTTTCATACAAAGTAATACAATATTTCCAATTAAAGAAATTCCCATAACCAAATTAACAATCAAGTACATGAGATCCCGTAGCATGTCATTTGTCATATTCGTCAAGACTTGTAAGCATCGGTAAGTGTGAATGGCAACGGAAGGAGAACGTAATCTCTTTCGGGTGTGAGTATTCGAAGTATTGGAACTGCATGATCAGCATAATATTAAAAAGTACACTTGATAATTGTAAATATATAAAAATATCAATTACCGTATTTCATTTGTGATGAAAATGACATCGCAGACGAAACTGATGGAGAATACAATGAACGTCAGAAGACATGCCCAATTAATTATGCAAAGCAATACTGGTGGAAACGATAACAAGACCACATACCACCAAGAGTCATCTCTGTCCATGAACAAATATCCGAAGAAAAATGTGGCGTTTGGGTTTTGGGTGCAGACAATGAACATCAGTACAGGATTGATAAATGTGGACATGAACGCACATAGAATGACCATGTTGCTTATGTGGTCAACGACGTCAGGATTCGTTTTCAAATATGAATCTAATTGAATTATATATGTTAAATATACGGTGAAGTTCAAAAGTAACCGGACACCCCAGATTGCCCCAAGCAGTAATATCCAGTGCCTTGGCGCGCTAAATTCGAAATGGTCTAATCGCAGAGAACATCAGAGAATTGTTGTCACAATTAGCGTTGTAAAATGCCCGGGCATTTTCTTTTTTGGGAATATTCCCGGGCACTTTGGGCACTTTTGAGAATTGAATATAGTCTCACGCGTACAACATAGTACAACGTTTCGGCAGGACAAAAATACTGCATTTTGTATGGTACTGCAATTTTTATGTTTCAACGGTTGACAAGGAACATGCATAAGAATAGGTTCATCGTAGGTTGTTGTTAATATCCACCGAACGCTTTGTCTTGGTATTTCATTCCAGTGACTTCTAGTTGACTTTCATAGACACTTGACTTGGTGTGAGGAATGAATATACAACGTTACAGGCAATTCTCCCTCCTAGATTTTGACAGAATTCTTCAACTTTTACGTAATTTCGAGTTGCAGGACGAGTTAGAATGACAACCATCGTCTTCTTCCAAAATTTTGATTTGAAAGTGCCCGGCTGGGCACTAAAACAAAGTGCCGTGAATATTGTTGGGAATATTCCCAGGCCCTTTGGGCATTTACAACGCTAGTCACAATCCCTAGGTTGATTGGACATTTTGAATTTTGCATCTTACGGGCACTTGGAATTACTGACTGGGTTAAGTTGGGGTGTCCGGTTACTTATGGGCTTCACTGTATATTTATTATGTTTAAAGTTTATATTATATAATTATAAACGAATATATGTCATCAGATACTCATTTAAAATCTAAACTGATTACCTGTAATGTGTCTGAAGTATTTGATGTACAGATTGCAGAAAAATGGTATTATAGACCGATTCTTGATCACAATTGCTTGAAATAATATGGGAGGGCAAAATAGTACAGTGTAAGCCATATGGAATATTTTTTGGAATAGTACAACATTTGGCCAAATGATTTGAAGTATGTATATCAAATAAACTACGTAAGCTACACAAAGAAAACTAACTAAACTCCACATCATTCTACTCAAGAATGCTTCGGAGTGTTGCACAGACTCAGTTTTGTCATCCCAACGGTAAGGAATGCATTTGAAGAAAGATGTATATTTTATAGTGAATCGTAGTACACGAAGTTTCGTACGTCCAATCATGGTTTCTGGATATTATAAGTTAAGATGAAAGTGCAGTTTAGGATCACCATAGAAACTCGTCACTGTTCCCATTCACAGGAACGCCCTCCATGTCAGTCGGTGCTTCCGTAGGGATTTTAATAATGTCCCACAGTGGTCCCACTCATAGATTATAAAATAGCAAATCTAACTTTGTATACACTGACAAGTAGTTGCAATGAAATTAACGATGTAACTTATTATATGGCTATGCAAACATTGGCAACTGATTTTATTGAGCCTTCGACGACTTTGTCCAAATATGTGTGTGTGCTACCGGAGAAGAGAACGGAGTAACCTAAAACTGCAGACGTATTAGACGAGGTCATCAAATATTTAGGACGGAAACATGGCTTGACTACCAAAATGCAATATTAACTTATAAAACGCAATTTAGTTGAGTGCAATATTTGCCTTAGAACAAAAAAATTTAGCCATAAAATGTACATAACCCTAGCAACAAAACGTCGAAGCGGCCAGTCAGCTTGAATTCTTGGGATGTAAATTGACTAATTGACTGCTTTCTAAATAGAATGTACTTTGTCTTCGACCTTAGGTCAATTGTGACGTATTTTACGATTATATGTATTGTGTGAGCTATGGAGTTGATGACTTAAATAAATACGTATCAATCAATCAATGAGTGCAGTAAAACACCACACTCTGTTCTTTCTTAACTGAACAAATAAAGTTTGACTTCAATAATTTCATTCATCAAGCAAGCACTGAATTCAACTTCAACTCTTTTTTGATTGATTACATTGTGTTAAAAGTGAGTCACTGAGAATTTTAAATATTAGTACAGACGCCTTTTACTCCACATTGTTTCTATAGCAGGACAAGTCGAGAAAATTGCGTATATGCCTTCCTCTGTCACGGGCTTTCGAAAATGTATTTACAGAAACTAATTATCAAAACGAAATAACAAACTCGGGATGCGTGAACTGTAACTGGCGTGAATAAATTTCCCTATCCTTCTGGAACATTGTTGAAATCGATGCATGCTTAACGGGATAAAATAGCAATAAACTAAAAGGATGTATTATTAGAAATAATGGAGTTAGTGTAATCAAATATACACTCCGAACATTAAATTTGGTGTAGCCCGATGTTTTCCCTCAGAGTAAGTACATTAAATATATACATAGTTTCAAGAATTATAAATGTACTAACAGTTGGAACTTCGGTTTCAATGAGAAAAGGATTGACTAAAAGGAATCGACTTACGACGGGAGTATTAGAGCTGGCAAATGCCAAACACTTTTTTATGTATTTTTCGGTTTCGTCCACTTTTCTTCCGTTTGAAAGTTATATCCGTTTCTTTTTTAAATTCAAGACACAAAATGCAGGTACATTTTTTCCCATATTTTAATATATGGAAACGCATTTTTGAGAAGTTACTGCTCGCTGGAACCCGTTAAATAAACAAACACAAAAAATGAAGTAAAATCAACACAGAAATAAATATTTTCGTTCCCTAAACCATTATTTGCCCTAAACTATATGGGCATGTTAAATTATTTAGAACAAAGAGTGCCTTGGTTTTTTTTTGCAGTTCAGCAAAATCTGTATAGCTTTAAAAAAAATGAAGAGTCGGCGAAAAGCAAAATGACCTAAAACTACGTTCATATTTAGTTGAATATTGGAATGCAATTTTTAGTCATAACATTCCCCTTGTAAGTACCCATATAAAATACTAAAACAACATACTGAGTGGTAATACAATTTATTAAGGTTGTCGAATATGGCCATATTGATCCACTTTCATAATACTAGCAATCATATACAAACTCAATTTATTTGAGTGGAATTTGTTTTCCTAAACTAAGAGTTTCAAATATGAAATCACAATAATAACAGGAATTGGAAACACAGGTTCATACAGTAAATAAATTAAGCGCTGTAACAGTCGACAGAGTGCCTCACTGTTTAGCTAGGCAATTCAATGAATATTTATAACTTCAGCAAGCTTCTAAACATGGACTCTACTTCACAAATAATTCAGAGTTCTGTTATACATTCCTGACTTCAATGACAGTAATCGCGAAATTAAATCAACAAATAAAAAAGAGTATAGGTGAACAGGTTTACAGGTAATATTAGGATAGATGACTAACTTCACAACTGCTTTAAACCAAGAAGAATAAACAAGCCAATTCATTTTAGTGAAATGAATTTCACTCAAATGAATCAGCTTGTTTAGTCTCCTTGCTTTAAACTATGGTACAAGAAATTATAGGTTTCTCTCTTTTTACTGTTGAAATACGAACTATTGATGGTACCGCTTATAAACATTTCAAATGACTTTATTCTCAAAAGTGAATATTATTCGTAGGGTAGAGTGTGCTAACACGCCCCACTTCGGAAAAGTATTTGTATAGTTAAAGCAGTAGTGCGGCGTATTAGCAGAGCTCCTCACCATTAGCCCGCCCAAGGGAGATTAATATAGCCAGATATAGGGGCTAATTGACACACTTTTTGTTTTGTGTGTTAACGTTTCCCTTTGTCGGTAAGCTGTGCTAATTAGCCCGACTTCCATTTGAGGGAGTGCTTTGGGAGTCACATGCTCATGCAGTTTAGGGGTGAGGCTAATAAGCACACTCACTAGATAGTGGGGTGTATTAGCCAACCTTACCTTACTGTTAATGAAGCAAATCATTCTGTTTACTTGGTGTCCAGAATCCACTGACGGGCCAGACCAATTTCTGAGTATAAGTTTCTTGACTAGGCACAGAAGAGCCGCGTTTCCAACATTTTCTTGGTTTGAGGATTTCCTCAACTTCCATCGTTCCATCTAATGCAAAGTTACTTACATCATATTTGTGATCACATTATTGGTATTGTTTCACACTCGTTATTCTCATATATTATCTGACCATACCACCAGTGACCAAGTATCACCGCTAGAAAGAAGCTTCCCGTACAATATCACTTATTAATACGCAAAAGAATAGTCTTGGAATAGAATGACAATAATTCCAAGCGCGATCAAATAATTTTGCACAACCCTCCATCAACAAACATTTTATTGCTTGTTTGTTTGCGATGGAGCTAGGGATGGACCGAATATTCGGTTTCGGTCAAACGAATACTTCGCTCTAAATCCGTCAGGGGCTTTAATTTCGGTCATGTCTGTCCATAGAAATTCGTTTCACGGATTTTCGTGACCGCCGAATATTCGGTTGACCATATTCCTCAAACGGAGTTTCTATCAACAAACCAGTCCGGAGTTGAAGCCCCTGATGGATTTAGAGCGTAGTATTCGTTTGGCTGAATATTTGGTCACCGAATAGTAACCGAATATTCGATCCCTAGATGGAGCCGTTTGCATAAAATTCGCACATACTGTGATGGTGGAATTTGTTTACGTTCTAATATAAATCCAGCAGAAGAACACGACCATAATATATCATGTAATCAAATAACTTCGTAGTTGCAAGTTCCAAAATCCAATTTCTAGTAGATTGATTGATGTTGTTTTTGTCAATAATACGCTTAACAACAAACCTGTTTGATTCCTTTACGCAATAAGTTAACCTACTTGAAAAAAGTTAAATCCATGACCGTCCGCAATTTAATTGGACCAGAGTAGATTTTTTATTTTGAAAATTACCCAGATAAGGGGAGAGTCACGGTGACATTTCTCTACAGATTAAATACAATCCCATTAAATTCTACTATTTAAAGACAACTGGTTCTCGGCGGATAATCAGAAACAATATATCACTTCCAAACTCAGTGGCCAGATCAATTCGTAAATCATCTTTTAACGAAATCCAAAAATGGAAATCACAGTAGGAATTTTGCTGGTTGTATTAACAGCCATCGTCACTTCGGTCCCGTTACCCAACGCCAATGGCGTTGAATTTAGCCCGGAAGAGCAAACTGCCCTCAGGAAGGTAACAAATTATTTAAACGATGTTTTTCGTAATTCTCACATCGACATCCTGGAGTTTCAACCTGAGCAAAATCATATTCGAATGAAATGTACACAATTTTCAATACATCCATCATCCAAGACAGAATTCAAAATGGTGTTTGAATTTCCAGTTCCGTGAACTTGTCGGCCCATTGCCACAACCATACATGAACACAGATATATTTTTAATCAATTGGATCCGTGCGAGTGACGACAGTTCAGGCAGTCTCAAAATCGTGCAAAATTCAACTCATTTCCACTATAGAATTGCCCCAGGCTTTGACCTCAAAACAGCAGCCAAAAATTTGGAGAAGGTAAAGATAGGCATAGGGATACATGAATTTCAGTGACCAGTTTTCTTTGACTTTAGATTTCTTTAGAAATGAATTGTCAATTTGAATCAATCTAGACACTGAAGTGGAGGAAAGAGAATAATATCGATGGAATTTTATCTGAAGATTTCTCAGACCTTAGGAAAAAATTCCATTTCGAAGTAAATCGGAAGGACAGGAACGGTCGACCTGGTAAGATTTTCTCTTCAATAAAACCTGTAAAGTGGTTCCAAACCGTGCCAAGACAGTGTAGTGGTATATGTTCAGCCTACTATTTCAATTGGGACGGGGCTCGATTCCTCGGGCCTGGTAGTCCCATCGCATTCCTGTTAGTTCCGACTTTTCGTGGAGGCTGTAAACTCAATACGTGTTCATATATTTTAAAATCTTGGTCCAAAATTTATTAGTCCTCGTCGCTGAATTATCAAACTGGGACGTGAAGAAAGGCACAGAAGCTTCCAAAACAGCAAGTGCTAGATTCATCCGGTATTTGGATTATCTGCTAGAGAGCGTCGCCGCTGAAGCCAGGGAACTTCAAACATCGGATTACACTTTACTCATGAATGCAGCTGGATATGACATGGACACTCATGCCTGCCCTAAATGTAAGTTTGATAGTGGTTACTCCAAATATTTATATAGTGTTAGATATATTGTGTGGTATACGTATATCTGTCTATCTGTGCGTCGGCGATTATAATAAACTTGTGTATCAATATTCTATTTGTGACTCAGGTCTCGACTTATACGAATACATGCCTAAACATCTGGAAACTCATTATCCATACATGATGAAGAACTGGCTGAATGTCAACGGTAATAATTGTATTAAATTCATTTCATTTTCTTAACGCTTTTCAAAAAATCATGCAGCCCCAAAAGATTTTGACGTAGTGGAGAATAAATTAACTGTAAATTTGAGGCCTGCGACAAAGAAAGGATACAAAACTTACGACACAATACAGCCGTCTGGTTGAAATAAGTCGGGGAAATCATTCCAATCGATCAAATTCCACAACATTTTGTTGAAGGGACTACCCGGAAACCAATCGTGCTATATCCTTGGATTAGGGCATGTGCCAAATATCTGGACATGAATAAGATGATACTGATCTTCAGATCTTGTCCAAATCGGACTGGATTTACTGATTCTTTTTTTTATACAGGGTGGTGCAAAAGTAACCGTAGATTCCAAATAGAAAATTTAACATTTTAATTTCAAAAATTCCGAGATA
>JAQFYE010000862.1:0-28550 GCA_034694305.1 Protaphorura glebata | reverse complement strand
ACAACCCAAGAGCTTACAAGGAAATATGACGCATATTCAAGCTGTATAAGCTTTAGCTACTTTTGTGCAAATTGGGAGGTCAGAGTACTCAGAGAACAATGATTAAATTACTCACATTATTTAACATTCGCCATAACTAACGAATGATTAAACACACCAACATAATATATTTGGTAGAGATTGGTTTCGAAGATTTCATTTATTTAGTCAAACGGGGTTTCTAGGTTTGGAGGCTTAAAGTAGACAGATTAATACTATTGTATTCCTTTCAGCCACAACTGACTATTTCTTAAATTCAGGGTTGTTGAAAATCTTTGGTTTTGAAATATGGGACTGTTTCGTGTTGATTTCATTGAACTCATAGGAGATAGAGCCCATATCAATATGACTGCTGTCATCGATTGATTCATCGATGGGTGCAGTTTGATGTGGGAACTGACATTCACATGAACCAGATTTTAGGACCTGTAGTACTATAAAATTATTTATAGAAATATTTACAAAATAACTATCGAAGTAGAACTAAGGAAATAAAATCAACTATATCTGAAAAATCTCAAGTGACTCGTGCAGCCCTTTGCTATTTCGCTGAGTGTAAATAAATATATGATCTTAGTACAGTCAACTCTCTATATATCAACCTTCCCTATATCGAACACCTCTACATATCAATCAAAATGCCAAGACCGCTGGAACACCTTTTGCATGCCCTTCTGTGTTATTCCACTTTCTATATAATGGACACATTTTGGTGCATTTTTCGAGTTCGGTATATAGAGAGTCCACTGTAATGTCATTTTCATTATGAACGATTCCTCACTTCCCCAGAAAATAATAATAAGTTATGATCGGAAACTTGTCTTGTTAATTTTTTAACCCTCAGCGTCATCTCTCTATGAGAACCGATTTTCGGTTGATACACGGCTGTGAACTGAGACTATCGCGATGGCGCACTCCCAATATTTCACAACGCTTAGAAAAAAAAAGTTATTCAAACCCTGCGAACAGCTTTCACTCTTAGTCGTAGTTGGCTGTAAAGGCTTGACTCGATAAGATCTCATTGTAAATATTTCCATCTGAGTACAGCAACAAAACGGAACGACTCAAAATACAAAATGTCTATAACATTTGGTGTAGAATATTATAAATCGGGATAAAAATCGGCTCACGTTATATATAATGTTTGAAGGGTAAAGTAAATTTTGAAGTGATTGATTTTCGAATTGGTGAGGTTTACCATGATACTTTTCATTGTATTATTTCGGGTGGAGTCAACTTGTGCTGGTGTAAGTATTATAAGTAAAAAGCAGGAGGTCAGAATAATGAAATAGTCCAATATTAACTTTTATTGTCTGGTTCACTGAAAGCATTTTCTTATTAGAATCCACAGTGGTATTGACGTTGGCGTATGTAATGGGAAGTTAGCAACAATTCAATCATAACTGACCACCATCCATCAACATTATTTTTAAAAGCTTTATTGGAGACATCGAAACCCCGCCATATAAACAAGGTACCTGTGTGTATTATTACACAAAGCTCGGAAACTTCACATTGGAGTATTTGTTTATAAAGTTCAACTTTCATCTTTTTCTCAACAGGAATATTGAACCGAATCTTAGTGCAGTTGAATGTCCATCCACCCATTGGAATAATCAGAACTTCATTCATCAAATAAATCTCTTCTACAGAGCTTTTATTGATTGGATACTTACCTTTTGCTTCCAGCACAACTGTATACGCACTTTCTGCATCAAAAAACTAAAGGGCACAATGTATTTGTGATCCCACACAGGGTTTGTAACGATTACTTCATTAACACATTTCTGCAACCAATTGTCTTCAGCTAATTAATTAACAAGTCACATTAATTCCGCAGTTCAGTCTTTTGTAGAGTAAAAGAATATGTCGGAGAAACTTTATTATGTTCTGTGAAAAATATCACTTAATATTTGTAATTTAAATTAATTAGATTTGAGGATGGTTAATTTGTATGTGTTAATACGAATGTCGATTGAATGCTGTTACAAATAAAAATAAATTAGAGGTTGAACCTGTTGTTCTAGTATCATAATCATACTACTTCCTTAAGTTCGTCAGAATGTAAGACAACAATCGGAAGACTTCGGTGCATGTGAATACATTTTTGAGTCAGTACTATTTACAGACATAATGGAAAAAGAACGTAATTTTCAACATTATAATTGCTCTCCTTAGATTTGAACATGTCGATTTAATTTTTGTAATGTTTTGAAAAATTAACATTGTTTACTTTTATTCAAATTGTATTACGTCCACTTATCGTTAGTTTAAGTTTTGCATGGGCGATAAAACTAAAATCAATCACGATTTGCATTAACTCGAAGAAAGAATAGGATAAATTTGGCGCCGAATATTCAAATCGTTTTTCTTTGTTGTAAGATTTGAAGAACGACAGATACATAACTTTTTGATGCTCATAGTGAATTATAAGCCCAATAGGATCGTAACTTTCAAAACAGTCTGGTGTGCTGCTGCACCTGGCCTATGTAGCGTTGCAACGCTTTACCTGATAAAACATTTGATTTATATGGTCATAAAATTTTCAAGTGAATTGGCGTCTCGATTAGTTTTCCATTTATAGGAAATATGTATGAATCAAATATTTGTGAGTGCACCCATTTCAATGTTGTCAGTTTGTCGTAGCACCTGAAAGTACGAATTCCTTGGACGAACACTTCTCGCCATATTCTGACAAAGGAAGTCTTAAGTTGTTTAGGCAAAAAATGGTTTGCGTAAGCAGTACTTTTTTTAAATAGCTATTCCTTCAAAAATTTGTGAAAATGTCCGATATGTCGCTTTGGACGCTGCGTTTAATTTGAAGGGGCCACAAATCATACCCCTTGGAGAGACCGATACTCCTTTGTCAGATAAACAGACCCTTTGCCCAAAATCAACAACCCCAAAGTACTCTAGTCATAGAAATAATTCACGGGTTCGTTGTCCATTATGCAATTTGGTCCTTGCTTGTATTCAGTGGGACCGAGATATAAGCCCCTTAATTGACGAGGGACTCCCCTCAAATAATTCAGAGAACTTTAACCTTAATCACTCAGCACCATAGACATAGGAACATAGCAGCATATGCCTAATTGAGACCTCACTAATCTCTCCTCTACTCAGGAATTAACAATCAAACATCTCATAAATAAATTAACCCTCATATCCTAACACGAGTTCGGCTGAAGGGATGTTCCCCAGTAATAATTCATAAAATTATGCAAAAATTGAGCTATCGTCTCGTTTCTATAACAGTTAAGTCTTAGTTCAGAGAGACCCTTATCATTTCACTGTGTGGAAGACTCAATCCACTCGGAGAATAATGAATAGTATTTGCTTTCAACATTTCATTCTGAGAATACTGACGGAATAAAAATACACATCGATATCAGACTACGTATTAAGACGAATTACAATTATTGTGTGCGAAATCATTTTTAGTAGTAGGCATTGCATATTGCAGTTTGATTTCGTGTTCTCTTGAATTTGAGAAAAAATTGTTACCAGTTGTACGTGATGGACATGAAATGACACAGGAACAATTCCAAAAGAGAACGTTTAGAGTTCACTCACATTATATAATTTGTTCAGTTAAATACCTACTTTCTTGCAGCTTGCATCTTCTTGGTATTCAATTTCATATATTCTTTTAATGTAATGTGGTGTTAATTAATTCTAGTTGGCAGAAGATCACGTGGACATACAGTTTACAATATTTAAAATCAATAACATCTTGTTGGAAATTACCTAGTTATAAGGTCAGGGTTGGAACTCTTGAGCACGTATTGTACTGTATTACTTTTAAACATGATAGGACACTCTACTATTACTAGGGCCATATCACATATGGCCCTAAGCAAACGAATAGTAACACAAACTGTCAAAAAATATTTCGAACTGCTAATGAAAGTGTATTTTTTTGTATCTTCAATTCTATTGTAATGTGACAAATTTTAAAATAGTAATTTTTGTGCTGTTTTCTAATCTATACATCCACCCTGCAGCTTACAGTTCGTCCGAACTTCACGATGATTCATTTGTGCGGAGATGATACTGAAGAAGTAGAACTACTCTCACTTTACGACAGGTTTGTACAATAGCTCTCATTATTAATTATTCTTACTAAAATTCACAATATCACTTAAAGATTAATACTAAATCCAAGGTCAATAAAACATCTCCCCTAAAGGTTAGCCAATACTGAAAACAATTTTCAATCGCTCTATTTTTGCAACCGATGAATTTTCGACGAGCAATCCCGTGGCAACCTAAATATGTATTGCATGGATTGCATGGAGCATTTTTGATCTTCGGAGTCATTTTGTAAACAACCTGGTGCACATGGGAGAGATCTATTTCCCATTGCCGTAATGTGCTCCAACCAATAAATAACAACTCGTTAGGGACAGTACTCTTAGAGAAGGCGTAGTCAAGGTTCCTTAAATAAATCAATACTCATTGGTGTGAATTGCGTCCGTTCATAATCTTCTAAACAAATTCATCTATTTTAGAAATAAAAAAATTCATTCTTGACATTCAAGCATGCGTTGAAGAGACTCAATTTTGTAGAAGTTCTTGAATTCTCAAAGGACTTTCTCTCTCAAACTTTAAAAACGCTTCTATTTTATTTGCCAAAGAAATCAACCGAATTATAAATTTCGATCCTTCAAAATAATATTTTCTACATGAAACGTGACTTTTTGGTCGCTATTTTATTTTCTAAAAGCACTTTTGCTCGAAAGAATTAAATTCCTAATCATTATATTTATAAGTATGCCCCCTGGAAACACTCCAAACTACGCACCTAGTAATTTATAATTTGAACGTCCAAATTAAAACTTTCTGAAAATGACATAACTTTTCGATCACTATGTCAATTTTCATGTTATTCGTGCGAGACCTTCAAAATGAATTATATTCAAGTGATTTAAAATTTTAATCCTCATACTTCGTTATTTTGCCTTGTTATTTGGTCAAAAAATTAGAAAGATTTCAAAATATTGAAATCCAGAACTGTTTTATCTAAAGAACCAGAATATACAAATGCATAATATTGTATCTGTTACTCAAATTTTTGCTGGAAAATTTTTTCAAACTTACTTTTTAACAAAAAAAAAGGGATTCGAAACACTTTGATGATTTTGATTGTATTTGGATTTCCTTCTTTCCATGGAATACCCGGCACGTCTCGTGGAAGAATTGGAGAATGCGTTTGCACAGACTCACTACCCGGATGTGCTCACGAGGGAAGACTTAGCGATGAAAATCAACTTGACAGAAGAAAGAGTACAGGTATTAAATGAGTACATAAGAGAGACAGCGAGATACATCTCGGGTTAGATGTGAATGGCATGAAGAAATAACCCGAGTACGGGCATTAAGGGGAGCAGAGTAACCATATCCATCCGGCACTCAATTTAGAATGGACAATGTGGATTTAGAATGATAGGTGGGTTCCAGACAGAGTTTTTTTTTGTTCCGAATAGAAAGACTAAGGTTCTTTTCTCTCAAGTTTTTATACCCTTGGCTGACAGAGACAACTCATTTCTCAAGTTTTCAACATTTCAGCGCAATCTAATGAAATGCCAATACTCAAATGCCAACAGATCAGACCAGTCACCCCTTCCCTCATCTCCATTAGTAGTCAAAAATCGTACAAATATACCAATACTATTCTTCATCTTAACAACAGTACAGTAATACCAGCCTTGGGCGTACTTTCACAAAAATAGTGGTCTGGACTCATAACGTATGTACGGCTGTTTCAAAAGTATACTATGAACACATTCAAAAATTCATGGTTCATCATTCGTAGGTCGACAAATGTAACAATAATCCAAGCGTTAATGAAGATAAAAAATGTAGAACGATGAAAATGATGACCGGAACACCGAAGCCAAATTACTTGGGCAAGTGTTTCTCCGCCAGGTGTTCGAAGAAAACCAAGTTTGACGCATGAAGGGTAAGTTTCAGAATTTATTTATTTACAATCTTTTAGTAGACACAATTTCAGTTCACACCGTTCGCACATTTTTAATTTTTTAACTTACTACAGATTTTTCAAACGTATTTTCATATATTATGTGACAATCATTGGGCCAAATTAATCCATTCAGTTCAATGACTGGGGTACTACTCAGTAATTAACAATCAAACATCTCATAAATAAATTAACCGACATATCCTAACACGAGTACGGCGAATAAATGATCCCAATGGTGATACAATTTTATAAATTAAGAAATGTTTAGTAAATGTCGTTTCCATTACCTTTTAAACGTAAATCAAACGCCTCTACGAGAAAGATGAATCGATATTTCTGCAGTTATTAAGACGGATTTCAATTAATGTGCAGAAATACATTTCTAGCACTAGATAATTGTATATTTCAGTTTAATGTTGTCCTCACTTAATTTTGAGACAATGAAAATTGATACCAGTTGTTTGTGATGGGCGTTATGAAAAATATTGAAGTAGTATATCGAGTTTTGAGATCACTCATATCATTTTATTTGTTCAGTTGCAGTTTCAAGCTCGTCTACATTGGGAATATATCTGAAGTTTTAGTTGACCGTAATTTCATGGCAGTTCATAGAGCACGTGTAATTCCGCATTTTCCTTTAATATAATTTGGGGTTAATTAATCTTGATAGGTAGAAGGTAAAGTGGAAACACAGTTTTCAAAATTTTGAAAAAAAATACCAACTCGTCCTTGTCCGAACGTAGCTGCACATGCTATGTATTTACTTCAAAATATGATCAGCGTTTGAACTCCTGAACATGTTTTGTATGATGGGGCGCTCTATACTACTACTAGGGGTATATTTTTATTCCAAATGTAGACGAACACAATCAGTGTGAAAAATATGCCGTAATGTCAATAATTGACATTACGGCATATCTTACGTACTGTCGCACACACGTGTTTATAATACACACATTAATTATTAATGCGTGTATTTTAATTGTTTATATCTTCAATTCCACTCTAATGAGATAAATGCGAAGTAGAATTAAAAAGTGATTTCTGTGTTGGTTTTTAATTTATAGATCCTTCCTATGGATACAGCTCATCTGAACTGCACGATGATTCATTTGTACGGAGAAAACAGCGGAGAAATAGAACTACTTTCACTTTACAACAGGTTTGTTTCGATTCATTGGAATTACTAAAACCTACGATACCGCTTAAAAAATTTTACTAGTTAAATTTTTATCTTTCGAAGGATTAAAGTCCCGTTTATTAGGAAATATTAACTGAATAAATTATTACAAAATATTAGAAATAAATCATATTCATTGTCGATATTGAAGCGTGCAAGAGAGATATTCGATTCCGAAGATGTCTGTAGACCGATTAATTTGGAGAAAATTTCATACTCTTAAGGTATGATTCCACTGCGCAATATTGCTGTCCGCAATGTAGATCCGCAATATTGCGCTCAATGGAATAGCTCCCGCAATCCACATTGCGCGCTTTCCGCAATATTGCGGACATTGCGGAAGCCGATTGCGCATCGCAATCAAGAACCAACTGATTGGTTCTTTTTGCGCACATTGCGGGGATTGCGGGAATTTCAACACTTGAAACCCTAGTTTGCGTTTGCACATTGTGCAGTGGAATCATACCTTTACAATTCTGAAAACAAACGAGAGTATTTATTGAATTCACTCGATTTAAAATTTTCAAAGATTTTAAAATCACTAATCAGTTTGGCCGCAGGGCATAATATTTGAAACGTGTTAACATTAAATACCACAGAAATAAACCATATAATAAATTTCCAGCCTCCAAAATAATATTTCCTATAAAAATTTAACTTCTCTTTCGTTATTTCATACGCTTCGTACTTTTGATCATTTGGAGAAACTTTTCAGGCATTTCAATTATATCAGCAGCTCTAGAAAAACGTCAATTCATGTACCTCGCAGTTTTGAATTTTAAAACTTTAATCGTCATAATTTGTCATTTTGATTTCCACAAGAAGCAAAAAATATAGGAGTAATTAAACATATTATACCCCAGGATTATGTTTCGTCTCTAAAATTAGAATTTTTGTTATTTGTTACTCAAATGTTTATGCGTAGGTACACAAAGACAAAGAGAAAATAATTGTCTAAACACATTTTGACAAAAAGGGAAAACGATACGGCACATTTTGATAATTTTGATTCTACTTCGATTTCTTTGTTTCTTGGAATACCCGGCACGTCTCGTCTCAGTTTGAAGAATTGGAGAATGCGTTTGCACAGACTCACTATCCGGATGGGTTCACGAGGAAAGACTTGATCGAAATCAACTCGACAGAAGCAAGAGTTTAGGTACTAAATGAATCTTAAATAGAATGATACACATCTCTGGTTGGATGTGAATGGCATGAATAAATAACACGGGTACGGGTATTCAGGGGAGAGGAGTAACCAGACTATCCATCCAGCACTCAATTTAAAATGGACAAAGTGGATTTGGAATGATGGATGGGTTCCAGACAGAGCCGAGTTTGGTTTGTTCCGAATAGAAAGACTACGCTTCGTTTCTCTCTCGTGTTTCTTTTACCTCAGACTGACCGAGACTCATTTTGCGACATTTCAACGGAATCTAATGAAATGCCGATACTCCACCAGCTTAGGACAGCCACCCCTCCCCTCATCTTTTTCAGTAGTCAGAAATCTTACAAATACACCAATTTTCTCCCTTTTCGTACACACTACTAGTAAACCTATCTTGTGTGTCTTGCGACAAAATAGTTGTCAGAAATTCCAAGCTATGGTACGTATAAAAGTACTGCCGGTTATACTGCGGACTTCTACATACTATCTACTTATTTTCAGTTTTGCGATGACAGAATTAAAGTATCACATACTCATTCTGAGTCAAATGATGGCTTATCGTCATCGTTTCCACGAAGCAGCTGATGGGAACTCGGTACTATTGCCGTCTTGGCTCTAGTCTCAGAAGATATTTATTGGTACACAGGTATAAGAAATCTTGAAATAGTAATCCATACGACCGGATTCCGGAAAGACATTACTGGTAACATTCCCTCCTCCAAGCCGGATGATCTGATCTGATATCTGACAGGAATTATTTGGTCTGCCTTAACCCACTCTTTGAAACACTGGTTTAAAAATCGAGTGCCCATTAATGTATTGTTTTCTAAATCCAAAATACAAATTTCAATGTTATCCGAGTAAATATGTTCTGCACCAGTCGACAACAAAAACCGAATAAACTAACATTTTACTTTGCGTAGTAAAATTAAATAAACAAAATGTGCAGGGTATTGAAGACCTACTCTGTGCCTGTATATTTTTTAAAAGTTAGAAGCTAGATCTCGAAAATTACCAATGTTGTTATTTACGAAATTTTTGGTAAAATCGTGTTTCCAGTAAAAGTCAATTGTTTAGACTTTCGATTGTAATGGCTCTTTTGGGTAAACCGGACCGATCTCGAGACTGAAATAACTTAACTAACCTTTCGCTTAGAATGTCCACAAATTTTGGAATCAATAGACGTTACAGCTTTCTGCATTAGTGATGGGGAATAACAGACTGTTGTATGCAAATTAATTCTCAGGCAATTATTCTTACAACCTTCACGGCAAAAACCTCTGCCGGCTTCAGTTTCTGTGGACCTTACGATTAGTTCTTTAAAGTGTGTATATCGCTACTATAAATGTCTACAATACTTGACAACGTAAGCTCATACTTCAGATACAAGCAGGATAAAATTGTTATTTCAGAACTGGTGACCCTAAGGTCATACAGATCCTATGCCTCCCGTGTCACTAGCTATAACGTCAACTCGTCATGAATAAGCATTAAAACTTTCTGGCAGGTTCAGCCCTCTAACCACTTAAAAATTATGGCCTACCCTTTTATTGACATTACTTCCCAGTAGGGTACGTAATCCGACGGATCGGATCGGATTAGAAATCAAATCCGATCTGTTCGGATCGTAGAATCTCGGATCGAATTGGCAGGTCGATCCGATCCAAAAAATCCGACGGATTTCGGATCGGATCGGATTTGTTCGGATCGGATTACGTACCCAACTTCCCAGGGGTAATGGTTGACTTGCAGTACAATTGTTAATTGCTTTTATCAACGTTAAGAATTTCAGTTCGAACTGTTGTCAACGTTCGGATAGGAAAGTGGACTGATTTATTTAAACTATTTCCAAATTTGGTTTCAAAAACGCCGAGCAAAAGCTTTCAAAAGTAAAGCGAGAAGAATCGCAGAATAAAGGGAATAGAAAGGATGGAACATCGAAGAGTTCTAGAATTGACAATTCAGATTACGGAGGTCGACATGGATGTGAGCAATACCAGTAATGCTTGGCGGTGACGTCTTCACTGGTGACAAAAGATATAGTTAGCATATGCGACGTGTCACAAGTTATGAAAAAGCGAACTCGATTTTATTATTTTTGGACACTCTGAGCTTACTGGGATGCTAAAGGGGGTTGCTTTCCATTTTTGTTTAATGGTAGAGAAACCTCGAGCAGTAAGAAGCACCGTTAAATTGGGGAATGAACACCATCAAATAGTACCAGTCACCGGAAGAATAGAACACCAACACAGCGACGTAAAAAACGTATGGAAAATATCCCATTTATAAACCAATATCAGGCAGTCCAGATCTGAGGAATTGAACCCGAGAACAGCGAAACAGCAGAATACCCACCCACATCACTGTACTAGGGTAGACTCACAGAAAGAAGTATTGTGTTTCATGTTCATGTTCAAGTCAGTGTAATGGGAGGACATTTTTGTTATAGTCTGTAAAAGACAGCGAAGCCAAAAACGAACTTGGATGTACGATGATGTAGTACAGGGTGACTAATATGTATTGTCGCCATTGTATCTCAGGATTTGCAGCAGCTACAACGATGTGGGATAGCTCGTTGGAAAGATCAGCTCAAATGGTATCTCTGACACCACATTTAAACTCTACGTGGAAGCGCGTTTGCGCGCAAGGCGCCGTTGAACATAAAGAATCACATTTTTGACGATTTTCAGCCGTTTTTCGGCCTGAAAATAAAACTTCGAAATCATGAAAAATCAAACTTCAATGGTTCAATAATTTCTGAGCAAGTTTGTTTTTCCCCAAAATCTCGCTTTCTTTGAAGACGCACAAATCCCTTCCGGAAATGAAATTCTGTGAAAAGTCCAACTTGCTCAGAAACTGTCGACCTACGGCTTAAAACTTTTATAGAAGATATGGAAATGTGGTGGTAAAGTTTGTCATCCGATATTCTGAAGTTTTCGCGCCTTTTCAGGCCCAATACCATGAAGAAACGGCAGAAAATCGTCAAAAATGTGATTTTTCATGTTCGCTCGCGTGCTGAGCACGAACGCTCATTCAGATTGAGTTGCAATATGTGGTGTCTCAGACCCCATTTCAGCTGATCTTTCCAACGAGTTATACCACTTGGTTGTACGTATTGCAGACACTGAGTACAATGGCAATACATGTTAGTCACCCTGTATGTAAGTAAGTTAAGTAAGAAAGAAATTGAAGTCAATAAATAAAAATCCTTAAGCGTTTCATCGTTTATCGTTTAGCCTCTCACACATCTGCTCATACTTTGAGTTGAGTGGAAAAGTGAATAAAGAGCCGCCCAAAAGGAATAGATTGACGTAAAGTTGGTTCAGATTGAATTTGATTCCAAGGCTGGCAAGACTCCGTTCGCATGTGAGAAGGATGAATCGGTTTTCTGGGTTGTCGTGGAATATGTAGATGACCGTCGAAATGGGACTCGTTTATTGGCTGAGAGGTTGTTATTTACGTTGTTGATGGCCATTAAGTGAGAGCTCCCATTTCCGCCCTCTTCTTCAAGAAAAACTGGTGTGTAATGGGTCCTGAAGGAGAAAGAACTCCCATTCCGAGACATTTAACTTTATAAAAGGGAGTGAGTAAGTTGTTGAACCCATTAGTGATCCTCAACGAACGTAATACACAGGGAAAATACCATAAAGGAACTCGGAGACGAAAACTCATTTATTACGTCCGGGCACTCCAGAATTCTATACCCGGGTATCGCACTTATTCTTTCCACTTCTAATCGTCATCGTACTGTAATGTTGATAATATGAAAAGAGGTCTTCACTTGAATAAATCCATTCGATTGCATTGGGGTCATGGTGCTCATGAATTTTTATGCGGCAAATAACACACAATGTGGACAAAAAGCTTGTGTTTAGAAACAAAAGGGTAGTCAACCGAATTTAATTCGAATTCAAAAGGGTCGGTCGTCTTTCTGTAATTAGTTTAACAACTTCATTACTAGGTAAGCTCATACTGACCAAACAAAAAATGCGTGAAGTGATTTTGCGCTTAGTATTAGAAAGAGAAACTCTTCAAAGTAATCAACACACATACAGTCTCATAGAATCGAACCCCTTCCATAGCGACTTAATACTGCGTGGCGTACGACTGTACAAACTTAAGATTAGACTACCTTATTTATTCGACTCGTTAGATTAAAAACGTACGTACACAATATCAAGATGGGTCAACAAGGCCTAGTAAGGTGAGTTTATACCTATCAACAAACCGGAAATTCTCCCAAATCCAAATTTTAATCAGTTGGGTCTGACCTTTGGATACTCTAGCAACCAATTCAAATGTAAAATGAATGCAGTTCTAGCAGTCTGGATTGCCAACTTGATTGCCCATTCTTATTTATTCCAGTCCAGATTAAATTCAATTAATAAAATTTTATTTTTTTAATTTCATCTAGACTGAAGTGAAAAAAAAAAAAGTTGGCGTTGAGGTCCGAATTTTGTCTGCGATAAATCGCGTGACACACGCGATTTGTTTGTTTGTACACTGTGTGTTCATGTTCATGATGTGTGTTCATCACATGCAAACAACTCGTTGTCAAATCCCCATCTTCCCCATGTTTATGTGACACCGAACTGAAAAAAAATTTGTCTAGTACCAGCGAGGTATAGACTCACCTTCTTAGAAGCTAACTTTGTTGCCAAGACATTTTGCACAGTATGAACTTTTCTCAATTTTATTCTAGCTCATGTTCATTTCTATTCTGACCATACATACATGATATTTGATACATATTTAAGCTACCAAGCTAACCCATGTCGTGTCGTGGCCGTGCTGTGGAAAACTGTGAACGAGCGAGTGCATAAATGGACTCAGAAATACAAAGAGAAAGCAATTCCGAGTTTAATAGACTTGACTGCTTTTCCTTCCTCACTTCCGCAGCCTTTAGTCGAAAGTGTAAATTATGGTGAAAACACGTTATATGACGGAATAAACTGGCTCTGATTTTTATTTCTACCAAACCATACCAGAGTCACTCAACTCAACTTAATATTGGCTGCCAAGTACAGGGTGGTTCATAAAAATTAACGCCCAATTTTATTCCACAACTGTTTAGATTATTTTATGTTCGTTTTGCATTGTGTTTGACGCGTAGGACATGGAAGTCCAAGTTTTTGAGGAAGCTTGCTTGGCTTACTACTACTAGGGTTACCTTCCCCTGCTCAAATGGGAAACCTCCCACGCGCTCCTTGAGAAAATCCACTTGGGCACCTTGTGACGAGTGCAACTTAATGTGAGTATTTTTATTCATAAAAATATTATTTTTGAACCACCCAGTGAAAGTAGAAGTTATTGAGAGAAAGTATGGTTGGTCTTGAGCTGGTTGTTGATGGCCGGAAGACATTTCAATTTATTACGATGTGTGCAGCGATTACGAGTGATATTACTAGGTAAATAGAGTGGAGTGTAAGTAGAGAGCTAAATTGTCGCTTTGTCACAGTCGATTAGGAAACTTGGATTTACACTCATCCATTCACTCCATTCTTCACTCCAAGGGTCCCGCTCATCTCATAGCGGGTGGGCAAACACAAATCAGGGGTCCCTACGAACACTGAAGACTCACTCCCTTCAAATGGAGATTCAACTCTTAATCTGAACGGGGGAATCAGCAGAGTGAATGGAGTAATGTAATGGACTTGTCACGCAATACTCCATGTAGTCTGTGTATTTCTCTTTTGGGGTCTTCCACTGAATTTCCTCTTGAATAGAAACAGAAACAACACTAAATTATCCAGATGAGGACAAACATAAGTGAGGCGTCTGTCAGAAGATAGGGGGTACCAGAACTATACAGCAGTTTCATGACTAAAATCAAAGTGTAGAAACGAATGTCTAAACACTTTAATTTTCAACAACTATGGAAATATTCAATCTCTAACGCACACGCCAATGGAATAATTAGAGAATCGAAGGCATAAACTATATCCTTTACAGTAGGTAGTCTGGATTTATTGGGTATCACCGGTTGGCCTTTGAATGATCTCCAGTAGTAGAAAAAAATTTCAGAAGAAGAGACAAGACTAGAGCCAGAGAAAGGTACCCATAGTAATAGTGTCAAATAGGTCCGGTGGAGAAAAACCTAATGCAACTATGAGAGTGATTGCTTTTATAATTTTTGAACCGCTTAATTAGAAAACAGAACGCCTCAGATGAAATTAAATCCTTTCGACCTATGGAAAGTATACCCATAGTAGTGGGAAATTGTACATTATCAAAATTCGAAAATTGAACCCCTCCCCAAATGAAGTAAAAAGTGGAGTATGTCTGAATTGATTTAAGTCTTGATATATTGTATCCAGTTGGTTGGTGAAGTGAATGTATCATCAATTGAACGCCTCGGAGGCGGAGGGAAACAGTACACAATCTGAAAAAAATCAGAGGAGTACTCCGTGAATACAGATTGAGTTTTCTTTTTTTGGCCTAGAGGTTACAGTCAAACGACAGGCAATTAGAATCCAAATAAATAAAAACCTCACTTTATAGACAAGTAATGAAGTATTTCCTTCAATTTCGAAGTTTATTTGTTTGTGATAAATTGCAAATATATACGGAGTAATCTCAATATACTTCGGAATAGAGATTACATAGGAGGAGTGGTTGGATTCGGATGCAGATGGTCCGAATGAACTCAATCTGTTCGTTATTTATAGGACTACTTGTAGTGTAGTGTAGTGTATATCCAATGCACTTCAATATACTTCATTATTCTCCAATAATATCATAAATCCATTCAATCTATTTCCCCTAAAGTATTGACAAAATGGTAAGACCCCATTTTCCTTTTCCTACACAAATACTTAATATGTGCTTGCCCAGCTCTTTTAAAAAGAGATTCGACTCCTATCCATTTGTCCTAAAATTAGGTACCTATAGTAGTTGGAGGAAAAGACACCCTATACGTAAATTTGCGGACGTTTAGACATTGAGCCAAGCTTTGCCAAATTCAGGTCATGCGAAATTAGCGTCTTTTTCAAAACAGTGGCACTTGAAGTGGTTACCTTGTAATTTGAACTTCCTAATCGAAGTAAAATAGCTTGTACATAAATCTAAGTTTCCTTTAGATATTTCAACGTGTGCGGACTGTGGAGTTGGACAAGTGAATTAAATGGAGAAGACGAATGTTTCCGTCAAGAGTAAGTCCGTTGAACACCCCACCCTCAAAGCAAATCTTCCACATTTCTAATCACTTTTCTTTTCATTTATTCTCATCAAGATTTGCATCGAAATGCTTATCTGTCTCTTTTGTCCAAACTCGAAGCACCAGCTCATGATTCTCAAGTCAGACTGTGAGTCTAAGAAATCCCATTAATAATGATTCAACTTACACACAAAATTACGTAGAAACAACATCCGAGAAAGATTCAACAGGGTGGTCCGATCCACTTCCACCCTTACTTTACTTTAAATAAACAACTTCGGTTGAAATATTAATTTGAAAAGTACAGCAACTTGAAATCCCAATATTCCAGAAACCAAAAAAACTATGCAATACTTTCTTACAAGATGGGCTCATGGTACCCTTAGTAGTAGGAAGGAGTTTCTCATATAGTAATTAGCGCTCAGTGTACTGGAGTATGGGCTGTCTGCACCAGTAGAATACAAAAAACATTTGTGACACCCATAGATACATAACTTGTGGACCACCCCGTTTTTGTCCGTCCTTTCCAAAATATAAGTTTACGTTTGGCTCTTCTGGCCAAGCTTAGGTAATGTTATAAATTATAGGAGGGATGAAATACGAAATGATTAGTCTGAGTCTGTGTAATGATTACATACTAGTAGTCGTAAGTAGTTGAGAATTGGTTGGAAAGAGTTGAATGGGTTGGTTTTGAGTAAACTCAAGTAAGGGACGTAAGAAAAGGATTGATAATTCGTCACTGACAACATTTTATGCGGTTCATGCATAATTTGTGAATGAATGATGGGAGTTTGGACTTGAATGAATTGCACAACATAACTCACTAATGGGATCTCTAAAGCATTCATTTAAGTAAATCTTCCTCTCAAAAACAAACTTCTGACTTTCACTTCCTTTCACTTCAATTATCACTGTATTTTCGATACCAGATTAAGTTTACTATTATTGTACTAATCAAATATTCATTAATTCATTAATTCATGTAACATTTTTTATTACACATACTAACACTTCTCCCGCCGAACCGCCAACAGACAAGACGGCTTCTCTTTCAAACCGTCCAGCCAATCAATGGCTCTATCCCCAGTCTCCGACCGTCGCTCAGCTCCTGATCGTCGGTTCAGCAAAACCAAACCATCAAACCCGTATAAAATGAACCAATTCGTGTACATACTCATCTATTTATCTATTCATTCAACACATTTCATTCAATTCACACTCTGGCCATAGTACGCCATTTTACAATTCTGTATTTTCTTTGCGCTGGAACTCAAGTTTCCAGTACATTCTGTATTTTAAGTTTACTGAATAATTGTAATAAACAGATCTCTAGTTTTAGTTTAACTGTGTGCACGCTGGGTGTCTTTATTTACGACATTGATTCCTATCTTGCCAGTTTAGCGTTTAACGACTAGTAGAACTTTCCTTGTGCAGTTTTCAGTGAACAAACATTCCTCGATCCAATCCATTTCACAAAAGACCAGTTTTTAGTAGTTTCACTATAGCAAATTATTCATTGACAATTTCAGCTATTGGTCACTCTACGCCTCTGTTCCAACTTTTTATACTGACTGGCGGTCTCCATATTTTATTTACAAAATATTCTCCTTAAGGAAAACGTATAACCGAAGATTCAAAAGCCTAATTTATATAGCAAGTCCATTACAGTCCAATATTATTTTGCTCCGGTGAAATTCGGTTTCGCGGGCATACACGGAGCGCGGTTCCTACTAAGTAAAAGAGTTTTTCCTCAGCTCCTTTTCCTTATCTTTCCTACTACTACTGGTAACTACAGTATACCAAAACGTTGCATCGCAATAGTATGCGGGCACGTTTTAAGACGTACATAAATAATATCAGCCACTCAGATTTACGGAACCTTGAATATCTCACTTTAATCTCATCTTCACTTTACTTTCACCCTAGATATAGAAACAATTGTTCGTAAACTTATGAGGCCTGCCTCGT
The DNA here is from genome assembly GCA_034694305.1 of Protaphorura glebata. Lineage (NCBI taxonomy): Eukaryota > Metazoa > Arthropoda > Collembola > Poduromorpha > Onychiuridae > Protaphorura > Protaphorura glebata. Next base: position 11,056 of record JAQFYE010000862.1, on the reverse strand, counting down.
GTTTCGTCGTAATAATGGAAATAGAAAAGGAGAAAACATGTGCGATTTAAAAGTCTAAAATCCGATCTGCCTTTTCATTATTTACATTCAAATACAGCTCGCAATGATAGGTCTTGGCTTACGGAGTATGTCAAGCCAAGCTAGAAGTAAAACGGAAGGATACGAGCATATATCGGTTTCTAGGTGTGCATTTGTGTTCCAGTCAATTCGCGTTATTACAAATGAAATATTCCAATATATTCCACTTGATAAGACAGAACACTGTATGCCTTCTACATCATGAAATTACGAAATTGGAAATAAATGAAATTAAAAATGTTATATTCATGAGTTTAGAAACCACTCAGCTGATTTTATGTTCAATTAAATGCAGTAAATAGTATTTGTTGTGAAAAGGTTGAAAAAGTTCAGTTTTAATTTAGAATGCGCATTTGTGTCACATTCGGGCAACTTCTTCGTCCCAAGAGTTATTGAGTGATGCAGAAATGACTTTTACAATGTCGGTTGAGAGCAAGTTTTGTTGGTAACTTGTAGCCATCTAAGCTGAAACAAATTAAACCTGTCGCGGTGGAAATTTAGAAAATGGATAATCCTGACGGACTGCAGCATTTAATAAGATTCGCATCAAAAACTACCCATGAGACACAATAATCAGTTCGCAAAGATTTCAAATGGCATGGATGTATAAGGTCTGTGGAAATTACTAGTTTCGTTTATAAATTAATTCATCTGCGTTAGAATAAACTAGCGGAGTGCCAATTATTTTTCCTGGTAAGGGCGAAACAAAGCGCAGGATCAGACAATTATTTATGGAATGCATACGGTATGGGTTTTTTCTGTTTCTTGGTGCTGTGATTCATTACCTAGTAATTGCACTGACTTTGGTTGTCAACAGTAGTCTATCGTACTACTAGGGATAAATCCTTTCTAGAGAATGGAAACGACCCAATGACACACGGCAATTTTTGGCATGTCTGAGGGTTAGTACATTTCAACGTGGAGGTACCGTAGAATTCCTAACAGAGCTCCAGGACTGTATTTGCAATGCAATGCATGATCGGATTTGGTCGGTCTAGAGACCGGGAACTAGAAGCGTTCTCAATTAGGAATCTCTACAAATTGGACGAACTAGATTTCAGAAATTAAAATGGCGAAAGTTTGAGTAATTTCACTTTAGAGTTTTTCTCAATTCACTTTCACCCACTAAATAAGAGAAAATTACAATACAATTGAAAGGGGAGCAAAGTAAATACATACAGAATCACAGTTTAATGTGGCCTATAATGACGGGCCTTTAGAGTTACTTCTCTCAAGATTAGTTTCAAATTTTATATTTGGTAAATAATTGAAATTCCGTAAAGAAACAGCACAGAATCAACTTACGGAATCAATTTTTACTAGCACTTAGACGTCACGTTGCCACCTGCTTTTCCTACAGATCGACATTTCCGTGGAACCCCCAAGCACATCCACTCCACATATCAACAACTGGAATATTATTACGTAGTAATAAATTACCTGCTCTAAATTATTCATTTGTACATACTACCAAACTTTACATTTTTGCAATTATTTTCATTGGTTGGAACATGAGGAGATTGAACGAGTGACTTTAACTTATTAAACCAAGCAAGTCATATATTATTGATTTTCTTGTTTGTGCGATTTTCTTCAGTGAATGCAAAAATGAATGAGATAAACCGATGTACATATAGAGAAATGAGAATTACCACTCGTAGAAAGACTGACTTGAACTTGAACTTATCAATAAGGTTAGGCTGGGGTCAGGTTCTTTCATCCATTCATGCGAGTATCACACAATTGCATAATTTCATTCGAATGCTCATTTTGTCTTCAATATTTATTTCCAATACTGGAGCGCTTACAGGGTGTATAATAAAAAACGCTCCAACAATTGAGCACACTATATTAGTATATAAAGTAGTTCGCCAGGTTGTATACCTGGGAACCACCTGCGAAGGCATTAATTGTTATTCAGGTGGTTTCTAGTATGCAATTGACGTCAATACGAATGAGTTTCGGCCGAGGTTTGACTTTCAAGTAATGCGGAGAACTCGTATATTATGCGATACACAGGGTGTTCAATAAAAACAACAGTATAATAGTAAGAACTTTTCCCACCAGTTTTCTCTATAGATTACAAAATTTGTGGAAAACATTCGTGGCAATTATATTTATGCGATGTAAGTTGTTATTCTGTTGAAATCGAAGTCAATAACCATTGAATGAAAACTTCAACCGGGCCCCAGAGGGCCGGAAGGGAAGGCTATGATTCTTCGCGGTTTGCATTGTACTATACAAATGTAGTACAATTAGTTTTACATAATAGAGATACTATAAACTTCAAAAAAATTTTGCCTGTCCTTATGAATTTTCCATTTAATCCAGTTCGTACTAGATTAACAAGGCATTGAAATAATCAAGACAATAACAATGTATACCCACATAAATAATTGCCACGAATGTTTCCAACAAATTTGTATAATTATATTATGCTTGTACATATATTCAGTACTCAGTTATGGATAGCCTCGAAAATCCATACTTATCTTCCATTCATGACGCAAGAGATGAAGAAATAAAAATAATCCTTTATTTTCTTACACAGTAAAAGCAGAAGATTTTTACAGTTCATCAAATAATTAGCATTTCTATTCTCTAGTTCTGGTCATCATTGCGGATTTAGTTCTGGAGTGGGAATTTCCTTAAAAGCATACCCTGAATTGAACTTCATTTTTTAGTCAACGATTCCCACGTGTCTTGCAGTTAGCAGTTCTTCGCTGTGCTCACATACATTGCTCCGACCGTGCGGATCTCGTAATGGATTTTTCATTCCTATTCGACTTTGGAATATTCGGGTCAATTTTAACATGTGTGACATTCGGTTTGCTGTGGTACTACCTTTTTTGGAAACCATATGACTCATTCACGGTAAAATTTGACAAACATACTTGTTTATTAAGGCCTTAAGGTTTTGAGGGCGTCGCATTTTGATTCATTGGATTCTCTGGTCTTGCGCCGTTTTCTTGACGCTCCTTACATTTTTTATTAGGATTTGACAGACTGCGGATTCGAAGATATTCAGCTTTCTAAACATTTGAATAATGTTGCGAAGAGGGAACGCATCAATGAATTACGTCTTAAACGTAAGTCAGGCGAATTACCACCGGCATATCCTAACGGTTGGTTTGTCATTTTGGAGTCGGACGAATTACCTGTCGAGGGCGGAGTCAAGGAAGTATACGTATTGGGTAAATAAGATAATAAGATTGGACGACTGGTTGATGTCACTAAATTTTTACGACATTCAGTTGAATCTGTGTGCAGGACTCAACATTGTAGCGTGGAGAGGGAAGAGTAGCACATCCTATGTTGCCGATGCCTACTGTCCCCATCTAGGAGCACATTTGGGAGTAGGAGGTCAAGTTTCAGGAGAATGCATAAAGTGTCCCTTTCATGGATGGTCTTTCCAAGGGTCCGATGGGTCCTTGGTCAATATTCCTTACTCAGACTCAATTTTAAAAACAGCCAAACTCAAAATGTGGACTTCGGTGGAACTGAATGGTTTTATTTACATCTGGTACCACGCTGAGGGTATAGAACCAACTTGGTTTCCAGAATTAGTCTCGGAAATCCACTCCGGAGAATTTCCTTATCGTGGTCGCTCCGAATTTCGAACCGGTTGTCACATACAAGAAATTTTAGAGAATGGAGCAGATTACACACACCTGAATATTGTACATGACAAAGCCATGATGTCCGGTGTGATTCCAGAGCACTCGTTTCTCCGTTGGGAATTCATTAAACATGTGTTCTCTGGGGAGTGGAAGGAATCAACCGATCCGGGCCAAGAACACGTGGCACATATGAATCTGACACATGAGATGAGACTCTTGAATAAAATCTCATTTTTCAAAGTTACCGTGGAAGTCAAGCAGGTGAGGATTACATACACCGTTTAAGACACTATTTACATGAAGGACAATTTGTTACTTAAAAATTACAGATGGGCCCTGGGACAGTTTCACTCATTTTTAACACAGTATTCGGACGAGCCATTTTCTTACACACAATAACACCTATTGAACCGCTGGTTCAGAAAGTTCTACATACTTGCTACTCATCAAAAACATTTCTGTTGCCGTTTGCAAAATTACTCCTTTTCGGGGAGGTGGTTATGGTAAGCACAGGTGTAACTTTGGTCAAAATTGCGATCCCGATCCGATCCCGATCACAATTTTTTTTTGAAAATCCCGGATTTTAATCCATGGGATCGATCCCACGGGATCGCCGATCCCAAAAGTTACACCTGTGATGGTAAGCTTGGACATTCCGTTATGACTGTATGATGTCATAACGTATGTATCTAATGATTGATCATTGTTTGGCAGTATGGTCGTGATATGCGAATCTGGAATCGTAAGACTTACATGAGTAACCCAATTCTTACAAAGGAGGATCGTCAAATCAAGGCGTTTCGCCGCTGGTTTTCTCAATTTTACTCAAAAAATAGTCCACGTGCTTATTTTTCTAAGAATGATGTGGGGTCAAATTCTCTCGAATTTTAAAAATAAAACTAAGTGTGATGTAATCGTAAATAAGCTATTAAAAGTTAGAACAGAACAATTCAATTTATTGTTAGCGACGATACGTCTCACGAGCTTTAAATTTTGATACAAGAAGACGTGCCTGTTTGAAAACAGTACGCGTTACGTAAATTCCAACCAGAATGGTAACCAAAATAACAAATAAAATGTCCAAGTAAAAGTATTCAAATATACTAAGCCTGTCAGACATATGAGGCGGACTGAATCTCCTGATGCCTTTGAACCTAATTAATTGTTCCAAAAACAAAATCGCTTTTTCAACCGGAGTTTCTTTAACATCTCGAATGAGTTCAGAAAGTTGGTCCACATTGAATTTAAATACGGGATTGAAAAGTACTTGCCTGAGTACACCATCAATCTTCTCTACACTTAAAGTATTGAGGTTCAGACCAAGACCGATATTATGGGCTAAAATTTTATGTAGAGTTTCGTGGGCATCCGTCACAACTGGCATACAAACGAGCGGAACGCCGAAATGGACGGCTTCAGTCACACCTTGCAATCCACAATGGTTTATAAACAAAACCGTCTTTGGATGAGCTACGGAATTAATTAGGTCTAGTTAGTAATAAGAATAAAAAGTTCATTTCTGACTCGCATTATTACCAAGAATGTGCTGCTGAGGAAACCACGTGGCCAGCTTGACATTTCTGGGAATAGAGAAATTGAAGGGATCTCCGCCAAATTGAAACAGAATTCTATGGTTCGGGAATCCGTTAAAGGTATCAAAGAATGTCTGGATAATATCCCTCGGCGCCCTTTCGGGATTTAATGTGGCCCCTAGGCTAAAGAGAATCACGTGATCACTGTCATTCATGAAATTCAAAATCGCCTGAAAACAAAAATATTATTTACTTGTTGATTACTTGATAATATTTTTGGTCAACGCGAAAGGGTGAAAAATTGTGTATGAAACTACCGTTGGAATTTCCGTAGAATTTGGCTTAGAGATTATTTGTAACCCTCCAACTGGTAGAAAATTTGGTGTAAGAGGTCTCATTCCTATTTCGAGCTTGGGCTCAAAGTTAATCAAAACTCCATCTAAATCTTGCTGCAATTCGAATGGGTGAGGGGAACAAACGTTGTGGTTTTTAAGTACTGAATCCACGTAACCGAAATAAATACGCATGACTAATTGGGACAAAACGGCATGGATAGCTTGGAGCATACGCCTCAATTTTGACGGTTCCGATTTACGTGGTTTTGCTGTATTAGAATTCACATATATTACAAATTTGTATGAGAAAAATGACGATTGGACGGGTCGATTGGAAAAGTATAAACGGAAAGTTGATTACTTTCGGCCCACTCCGTCTATACTTATAAATATAAGAAATATTTTACCGTAAATGCCGCCTCTTTTTCCTTGGACAGTGCAGAATAGCGTCCTTCCAAATTATTCATGGCTAATGTTGTCACAGACAAATTAGTGTGTAGCTCTACCCCTCCGCCTTCATAAGGGGATGGGTGATCCAACTTCCATTTGATAACATGGACCGAGTGACCGTTTCGGACTAAGGATTCCGCCAAACTCTTAACAGTCAGCCAATGTGAAACAGTGAACATTGGATGGATTATTAGAATCTTTGAGCCAAATGTCAACTCAATAACGACGGTCAAGACAACGAAGAGTTTAATGCAACTCATTTTCAATATTTTTAATAAGAGCCACAGTGGAATAGGCTGAGAGTAGGAGGATGAAGAATTCTAGCAGAAAATTTGTCTAACAATAAGACTTGCATTTATTTACGTCTTGTTACGAATGTTGGACAAAAGAAAACTTTATGGTGGTGCAAACTCGCATTCAAGTACACGTGCTGGGAAAAGTATGCTTATTAATTAGTCAGAGTGGTTTTAGCTATATTGTAATAATTTTGTTGCTCAATATTCGTCTGCTATGAGGATGTTATAACTACTAGATGCAACGAAGTTACATTGTTTGTAACCTTTACCTTCAATTTCGATTTAATTTTCTCATTATGAGTTTTCTATTGATCCTAACCTTATCATGGAAAACCATGTAATAAAATACGGCCATGATACACGATTATTGTTGTCAGTCTAATCATAATAATTCAATCTGTGCAGAGTGAAGAAGGTTAGACGAACATCATATTGAGCTCTGAATACTAATTTTATTCGACGTAAAATTCTCTTCCCTGGGAACCATACCACGTCATGCGTTGGAAAGTTCCTGGTATAAGACCTAATCAACCTAATTACGAACTTACTACCACAAATAACAAGTCCTTCATTCAACTCATGTCAATTGAACCTTTTGATTAAAATTTTAAAACATTACATAACTAAAGTGCATCTTGACATACAGGGTGCCCAAATAAATATACCGGGTTTTAAAAATTTATAATTTCAAAAATAGTGGCCAGAATTTAAAAAAAAATTATGAAAATTTTGATAGGACTTATTTTTTCATAATTTTTACATTTTTCGATTATTGAAAGGTATTCTCGCTATAACGGCCTTTCTAATTTTTGCCCTCCCAGCGAGGAATAACGTTATTAGCATAGGATATTTCGATTGCTTGAAACCTATTGAAAGAGGGAGAAGGTTCAAGCTCCTAGGAATTCAACTTTTTTGAAAATTCAGCAATTCAGATACCCTGTTGAAATTGTATTAGCTAGTAATAGCAGTCTATTTGCATGATTGTATTTATAAATGAAAGAAACATATATAAAAGTTGTGAAAACTTAGCAGTCCAGATTAGTGGAGTCGTAAGAATTATTCCTTGGCTGTGTTGGTGCAGATTCCTGGATCATATTCACATTTGAACTCGGTTATTGATTTCAATTCACGGCTTTGGTTTTGCCAAATTAAAATGGCCGGATTGTTAAAACTTACTCAGAATTTATTGCTTTGGCTGATTCTCCTACCAGCCCTCGTGATCGCTGCCCCTGTGATATTCAGTTTGTACCTCCTTCGAAAAGTGGTTGACTTAATTGTAACTAAATTACTGCATCCGGATTGGACGCCAATACTACCACCGGACAGTACATTTGCCCACGGGTTAGTTCAAACTGACTCAGAAGGCAGATGCTTAGGAAATGTCTGCCCAATTTCTGTAATGTCTGAGGAAATACCAATAGAAGAGGTTCGTGAAGAATTCAAGAAACGGTTGACCCTCTTGCTAGTCAGCTACAAAGTTGCTTGGAGTAGTTCGGATATGTCTGCTTCACGTCTAGGACAATGGACAAGATTCTGTCTGACCCCAAGAAAACTAATGGGGTACTACTATTGGGTTCCACAACTAATTGATTTGAGCAAACACATTTGGGAATACAAAGGTCAAGAAAATCTTGATGATTATTTAATGACCTGGTTGTCTATGGGATATGAAGGTAGACCGCCATGGGAAATTATGATGGCGAGACCAACAGTTGGAAAATTTGCAAACAAAACTGTAGCCTGTTTGAAAATAAACCATGTGATGGGAGATGGAATGGTCATTCTTAGTTTTTGGCTGCAATTTTTGCACGGTCCATCAAAGACTAAGCTCGAAACCCCGCTTCAACCACATATTCCCACTACTTGGGGGCAACTGGTGAGATTTTTCATATATTATCAAAAAATGCTTTAACACGACTACCAATTAATGTGTGCATTTGTTTCATCACCTACTAATAATCACCGTGGCCATGCAGCTGTACCAAATCATACAATTTCCAAGGATTCTACACAGATTGCTTGGACACAAAAAGGCGTTAAGCTTGACAGAATGGTTCGACAAATCAAATGTTCAAACAGAATTGCTTAAATTCAAAACTATTAATTGGATTGGTGTTGTTTCGTTATCATCTGCTAAGTTAATCGCACGTTCAACACAGGTCTCACTCCGGAGTGTACTCGCCTGCAGTTTTGGGTCAGCCTTGCGTAAATTCATTCTAGAAACACGACCTTCGTCTGATCTTCCTGAACAAATTTCTTGCTTGATTCCAATACCTTGGATTCATAAACCCAGAGCTGGGACTGAAGATTTGATGTCAAATCATTCGTGAGTACTTGTATTCATTCATTCACGAAATTATAGGATGTTCATTAGTAGAAATTATTACATACTGGTAATTGTTTCAAATATTATTTATTTGCAGGACTTCACTGTTTTATATGTACCCATTGAGGATTGAAAGCAGCATGGAAAGGATGAAAATTACCCACGAATCTATAACTGACAATTTCCGGGGTGGAATGGATAGATTTATTTACTACTGTACATGGCTGGGTTACTTACTTCCAGCTCCATTTCAAGGAGGTTATATTTCAATCTCTATTAATTCTGTGGATTTGCCATCAATGGCAACGGAACCTTTATTTCTCAATCGCTATCCGACTCTACCCTGTAGAGTCGGATTTGTAGGACTCCCTCCGAAAGGCTCCTCATATGCAGTCGGTAATTTAAGACATTTTATTTTTACTATTCTGGGACTTACAAGGGAAGCTCGCGACATATGGATCCGACCTACACCCGCCATTAACTTTTTCACGCTATTTGGGATCCCCTGACATGAAAATAGTTAAAAGTCGCACGTATAAATGAGAACATTTGTTGGCATATCTTCGAAAATTTCAATATAAAATCCTGTCCCGCTTTGAAAGTTTTTAAATCGAGTGTTAAAATGCATGCTGTTTCCGGCGTGTTGAGAGATTCCCATTAGATGCATTACAGAAGATTTTGAAAAAATTCAAACTAATTCTTTTCATCAAGATTTTGAGTTGCCTTAGGTTCATTGGTATATCCAATCAAAATCTTGACGACAAGAAATATTTTCAATTTATTCAAGATCTTCGTAAATGCATCTAATGGGCATCTCTCAACATTGACGTGACAAATGAAAACGCCGGAAACAGCATGGATTTTAACGCACGATTTAAAAATTTCAAAGTGGGAACCGATAGGCCTAAAAAGTACTTCATTTGTACACGCGACTTTTAACTATTTGTATGTCAGGGGATCCAAAATGGTGTGAAAAAGTGAATGGCGGGTGTAGGTCGGACCCGCATGTCGTGAGCTTCCCTTTTTAGAACTGTTGTCTGTCAGCCATGTCGACGGTTACCATAACTGGCCAATCAATCTGTTGCGGTTCGGCTACTATAAACGATTTCATTTTGATATTAAAAATTTCCATCCAAACTCGAACCATGCAAAACTTTTTTTATTTCTTTTTTGCAGACTGTTTTGCAATATTTACTTCAAATTCGGATGACTCCAGCATTACCATTTCATTAACGGCGAATACGGAGCTGATTCCCGATGAATCTACTTGCCAAAGAGTCTGTATTTACTTTAACGAGGAAATTGAGGAATTATTAATCAAGGTCAAACAAAATGGACCATCTCTGAGTACTAATATCAGTCAATGTTAAGCCATTTTACATGGAATGCGCAATTATCCCACGATTGTACGTATAGGCATAATAAAATAATTTGCCCACGGTTGTGTAATTTCACTTTACAGTATTCATTGCTCAGTGCATTCCAAAGCAGAAAGCAGCATATCAATTCTAATAAAATAAAATAATACTCCGTTCGTAGTTTCACTGAAGTTTAGTAACTGTTTTCAAGAATTCAAAATGAAATCCTGTTTGAATTCAATTGTCATTGTTTTGACGTGTCTTATAATTTGGGTGGTACTTTCCCCCATCGCATTTATTATTTTTCTTGGTATCGTGTGTCTCTTTGTTTGGAGAAAGTGTGTGAATTTATTCGTGCACATCAAGCATCCAGATTGGATTGCAATCAGAGCACGTGACTCAATGTTTGCACCTATCCTGTACAAGAACGCAGACCAAGGGCTAAGTTCTGGAAACATTGCTGTAATTGGTAGAGGAATTGATCCCAGAGACATTTGCTTGGAAAAAATGCGTGAAACCTTTTACAACAATGTTTTGGAAGCTCCGGGTGATATTTTTTGGAAGCTGAAACACGTGCCTCGGGAGTGTGCAGGGTATTACTATTGGGCTCCCATTTCAATAACAATGAATGATTTGGACAAATATATTAATAAAGTTCAAATGAATTTGAATGAAATTGAATTCAATGATTTTGTTGGAAATCCTTGGATTTCTTCAAACTTTGAAGGAAAATCGCCATGGGAAATATTGGTTGTTGCCGGTGACGAAGGACAAGGAGATTCAATTTGCCTGAGAGTAAATCATGTTATCGGAGGGGCAGTTGCGATTCGAAATATTTTGAAGGCATTAGAAGAATGTAATGATTCAGCACAAGGTGTCCCGAAAGTGGAAGTAAATAATTCAAGTTTACTATCAAAAATTGCACTGGTAAGATTAATTTGTCCGAAACTTTTCACAGTTTGCTGCGAAGTTTACAAAAAGTTCATAAATAGATTTTTACTTCTTTGTTTGTATTTATGATGTGTTCCCTAATTCCCCAATCTATTCAAAAAGGAATAAAG